>CABHPP010148435.1:0-12858 GCA_902168425.1 Peromyscus attwateri
CCGCCTGGCTCTGCCTCCCAAGTGCTGGGATTAAAGGCGTGCCCCACTACCACCCAGCTTAAAAATATTCTTTAAAATGGGCATAGTGGCGCACGCCTTTAATCCCAGCACTCAGGAGGCAGAGGCAGGAGGATCTCTGTGAGTTCGAGGCCAGCCTGGTCTACTCAGTGAATTCCAAGACAGCCAGGACTACAAAGAGAAACCCAGTCTCGAAAAACCAAATATAAAAAGAGCTGTGTGCAGGTCTGAGCGACAGGAGTCTGACTGTGGAAGGGAAGAGGCCAAAGCTCTGCTCAAATGCACAAGGAGAGAAAGACAGACCAGAGGACACATGGGTCAGCAGCATCTGAGCACACAGGGCCACATGACGGGCTCACACCTGAGCAGCCCCTTAATTTCCCCGTTATTAGTCTGAACAACCCCAGGCCCTTCTCCTGGCCTCATTCAAAACAACGAAGCTTCATTTGTCTGAAGTCCCTTGGATGCCAGAGGAACTCAATCCTTTCTGTTTTTCTGGGGTCCTGCCAGTGGTCTGAACCAACAAATAGAGCTGCTAGCTCATCCATCTGAGACAACCTGCCAACCCTTCCCAGGAACACAAAGAAGCACCCTGAGTGACCTGCGCCACGCCACAACAAAGGAGCCAGACCTCAGCATAAGGGTTCTTCTCGCCTGTTAAACCAGCATTTAATAACATACAAAAACAATCTGTCAAGCCGGGCGGTGGTGGTGCACGCCTTTAATCCCAGCACTCGGGAGGCAGAGCCAGGTGGATCTCTGTGAGTTCGAGGCCAGCCTGGGCTACCAAGTGAGTCCCAGGAAAGGCGCAAAGCTACACAGAGAAACCCTGTCTCGAAAAACCAAAAAATAAAAATAAAAAATAAAAAAATAAAATAAAAAAACAATCTGTCAGTGACTTACCTCAAATTCCTCCCAAAAGCCCTGTTTGACTTTATCTGTGGTCTCAGCTAGCTTGCTTAGCTCTCGAACCCGGCTTTCGATTTCAGCAGCATTAATACGAGTTGTGTTGAGGGGCTGTTGTGTTCAGCAGTGGTGGGAAAGGAAGAAAACATGTTTAATAGTGTTAACACAGAAAGAAAAGGACTTCACAAAAGCAAAGGCAGGCTGCACATCACCCCAAATGTGTGCATGTGTATGAGTGCCTATGCATGCATGTGTGCATCTGTGTGTATGTGTGTGCATTCATGCATGTGGGTATGTTCATGTTTGTGTGGTGTGCTCATTTGTGTGTGATATGTGTCTCTGTGTTCTGGTGCCTATGTGCATGTGTGCATGTGTACACGATGGTGACGTGTGGAGATCAGGAGCAGCATTGAGGAGATGGTTTTCCCCTTCCTTGTTTAGGTAGACTGCAGGGATAAAACCCAAAAGCACCAGCACTCTCCCTGAGCCCCAAACTCAAATACTTGGAAATGTACTTTCACTTTCTCTTCTGTTCCACCAGGAAATGCCTCTTCACTCTCAACCAACATGTTAGAACTCAGCTGATACAAATTCAAACCTAGATTTCTAGACAGTTAAACCACAGCACAATTTCCAGATGAGACCACTGTCATAAAAGTGAAACAGCTGAGCTCAGGAGAGCCTGTCCTGCCCCTTGCCAGCTGCCACAGGTTGGAGAACTGGCCCCACCCCTCACCTGAGCAAATCAGGAGAGCTGGCCCTGGTGGCCAGGATGCAGGAGGGCTGACCACCTCTGCTAATACACAGACCCCCACTCAGGGCTTTCAGTTGGTCCATCCCAACATCTGCCCATCCATGAAGTTCGAGAAGGGGCCGGTCCTGCAGAACTAAAGCTGCAGGACCTCTGTGACACAGCGCAACAACAGGATATCCGAGAGGATTCCCGGTGAGGGTCCAGTGTTGACAGTGCAGCAGAAGCCAGAGCCTCCAACCACACCAATGACTCACTGCAACCAACATTTGCAAGTGAAGCTGTTTGGACAAAAGGGCAGACTGTGAGACACACCGTGACACACAGCAGCTTCCACTGAGAGACTTATTTTTGTTTGTTTTCTTGGGGGGAAGGCTGCAAGGAGAGAGGGTGAACATGGAGCGATGGGGAAATAAGGGGGATTGGGGTGCATGATGTGAAATTCACAAAGAATCAATAAAAAGCTTTTTAAAAAGGGAAACAGCAAAGACTCCAAGCTGAGAAAGTGTGAGTCCCCCCAAGGGAACTAATGGTAATTTGCAGTGAACACTTCTTTTTTATGCGTACTGGTGTTTGGTCTGCATGTCTGTGTGAGAGTCAGAACCACTGGAACTGGATTAGAGACAGCTGTGTGCCGCCATGTGGGTGCTAGGAATTGAACCTGGGTCCTCTTTTTTAAAGGGCATGATAGTGCATATGTGTCAGCCCAGCATGGAGGCAGGAGGGTCATGAGACTACATGGCAAGACCATTTATCAAGAACAAAGGACAAAGCAGTCTACACATGAGGGCGCTGGGATGACTTCAGTGGTGAGCACTTGCCTAGCATGCACAAATCCCTGAGGCTGGACTCCCCAGCACTGAAGAAAAGAACAAAATCCTCTGTAAGGAGGCAGGCCATACATCTGTGGAGACCCACAAAGGCTCCCTAGTGAGACCTTACTCAAGGTCAGAAGATCTGAGCTTACTTTACCCAGCAGGGCTGCATAAGGGGATGATTTGGCCATGGGTGTGGTTACCAGGTGTTTTGAAGGGGCTACACTTGGCTGTACATTGTGCTTTGATCTTGAAAGGGGGAGGTCTTTTGTCTCTCCCCTTGGTAGTGTATAAAAAATCCTTTGGAATAAACCTTGAGGCGATTGGGCATTGACCCAGGACCCTCCCGAAGCTATCCTGTGTCTCTGTCTATGTGTCTATCTAATATTTCCTCATTCCTCTCTCCTCCCTGCAAGAAGCCTTTGACAGGTCAGAGCTGGACTCCGACAGACTCCCTCATATATCCCAGAGTTCAAGCGTGGTGTGCCCTGGTTCAACCCCAACCTCAAACACTCTATGAGGTCCTTCACAGATGTGGAAATGACGCAGCACCTAGAATTTGTTTCCAAACCCTAAATGATGTGTTCTGTCAGTGAAGAGACTAGAGACTGTATGCCGATACTCTGTCTACTCCCACATATGCTATGATCTTGAATGTCACCCAAAGGACCACATGTTGAAGGCTTGGTCCCAACCCTAGGTGCTACTGGGAGGTAGCAGAATCTTAAGAAGGTAGGGTCTACCTACCCTAGGGCAAGTCACTGATGCAGATCAGGGCCCTCCCTGTCTCTGTTTCTCAGCCGTGTGGTAAACATCCCCAAGTGTTCCCACCATGGTAAATGTGCCCCCACAGCCCAAGGCAGCAGGGCCAGGTGACTGGGGCTCCTCCTTTGAACCCTTCCCCTATCAGCCAGTGCTCCTCGATCCTGTCACAGTGACGGGACACTGACTGGGACACATATGGGGCAGACTCCATGCCAGCCTTCTCCCGACCCTGAGCAGAGGCAGCTTCAGTTTCCTGACCTGCTTGAGCTGCAAGACTGTGCCCAGCGTCTCCACCATGGGGTTCTTCTTGTAATGCTCCACCAGGTCTGTCAAAGAGTCAAAGCGCTCTCCTCCGCCAACGTCGTACTTCAGTTCCTTTCAGACCAGACAGATGGTGCTCATTATTACCTGAGGCTAGCCCACTGCCTTCCCACCCTCCTGCAGCCACTGCGTTCTCAGTGACACTTAACCTGTGTAACCAAGCCACTGGCTGTCTGGAGGGCACGATGAGAACAAGACACACTTGTGTATCACGTCTGTGTCATCACAGTGGAGCCACACTGGGCCTTGAGGAGAAAACCTGTCGTTGGTGACAACGGAGGGAGGGAGGAGGCCCTCCTAGGAAATCAAAGAAGCCACATGCTGAAAGGAACATGCGTCACCTCACTTATGTGTAGCCTCCAAAAAACAAGTCCAACACACAGTGACAGGAGATCAGATGGTGGCTATGAAGAACTTGGGTGCGGGAGAAGGTAATGGTGACACACAGACCCTCCCTGTGTGGTGAACAGGCTCAGGAACCCCAATCCATCCGCAGTACGGTGTCACCAGTGGACAGGGTTACATACACTGCAGATCTGCCAGGAGGACATTTGAAGTGTTACGAGGTGACGGGTACACTTAAAGAGCCTGACCGCAAAAAACTACACTGTATTCAACTGAAGCCCAGAGACTGACTCCCGGAAACAGAAAGCCCAATGTCCTCAGTGCTGTGAAGGAAAGAGAGCAAGAGCAGCGGTGAAGGGGAGGGTGGGGCACTCAGGGGTGGAACAGGTGCCAGGTTCCATTCCAGCACCAAAGACAAGAGATGGCGTAACACTTCATTACATCAAAATCAAAAAGAAACTCCACATGGGCTGCCACACGTTTCCCATCACCTCCAGATTCCTCCCGATGCCTAGGGCAGCATCAGTGCTCACGTAAGGTCATGTACACAGCTGTGAAGCTAGATGGGACAAGAAAGTCTTCCCATGTTTAGACGGACAGGATGCTGAAGACTGCTGCCCCCAGGGGGTGGATCCACAGACATGGAGGGCCCAGTGTGGTGTCACCCGCCTGTGATACTCCTTAGGACAGTCAATCCCACAGAGCAGAGGCCGTGTGCACTGAAGCATCTGTCAGAGACGGACGCAAAAGAAAAACCAGAATGGAAAACTGGGCACGGTGGCAGCATGGCCAGGGCAGGCAGATCTCTGCAGGTTCCAGGCCTGGCTGGCCTACAGAGTGAGTTTCTGGACAGCCAGGGGTACACAGAGAGATGCTATCTCAGAAAAACAAAAACAGCTCGTCAGTGGTGGAGCCCGCTTTTAATCCCAGCACTGGGGAGGCAGAGCCAGGTGGATGGATCTCTGTGAGTTCGAGGCCAGCCTGGTCTACAGAGCGAGTTCCAGGACAGGCACCAAAGCTACACAGAGAAACCCTGTCTTGAAAAAACAAAAAAACAAAAACAAAAAAAGCCAACAGAAAAACACAACATCAACCAAAAAAAGAAAAAAGAATAAAAGTAACAGTGCTTTAAAACAATGAGACAGACACAGGAGAGACGGCCATGAGCAAGGAAACAAGCTAAGCGAATCCTGATGTGCGGGTGGGTGTCTGGTCCCCAGACGCCACTGCACCAGCCCCAGTCCCGGGAGCTCTACCTGACAGCGGATCATGACGTGGGTCACTTTGGACTTGCCATCATTGCTTTCCCCTTTGTCGTCACCAGTTCGGACGGACAGAACGAAGTCCCCGGGGTGGCTCTGGCTCTCTCGGACAAGAAAGCTGCCATGCTTCCCCTTCTCCGTCAGCAGTTTCTCTGCTTCCTTTCCAGACAAGTGACCATGGAACCACCTATGCGTGTGAAAAGCAAACGAGCCGAGCTCAGCTGGGGTGTGCAGTATTTTCCATGTACCACACTCAGTCAGCTCTCCTCAACACAGGTTCCAGACAGACAGCTTCCTCCAGGGGACGGACTGTCCAACTAGACAGACTGCATCCCGACAGACAGGAAAATGACAAAGATGTGTTAAAAATGACGAATAAAGTTCATTTTTCTTTGCTGAGACAATAAAAGTATCAGTGCTGAGATCACAGGCAATACCACCACACTAGCCCCCACTAAATTTTAACAAGGAGCCCAGGATCATTTGAAAACAATATCCGCCACATGATGGTGGCACACGCCTTTAATCCCAGCACTCAGGAGGCAGGCAGAGGCAGATAACCTTTGAGTTTGAGGCCAGTCTGATATATAGAATAGAGTGAGTTCTGGGACAACCAGGGCTATACAGAGAAACCCTGTCTCAGAAGAAAAAAAAAAAGAAGGAAGAAAGGAAACAATATCTTCAATGCTTCCTATTTCCTTTTAAATCTCCCATCTTTTAAAAATACACTTGACTTTTTTTAAGTGCCTAGCCCTAAAAGAACCAACTGTTGAGTTACAGGCATTTAGTGAAAAGATAAGAAAAAGTTACAAGTCTGGGCATGGTGGCACATGCCTATAACTCATGTGTGCTTACTAGTTTTATGTCAACTTCATACAAGCTAGAATCATTTGGGAAGAAAGAGCCTCAGTTGAGGAAATATCCCTACCAGACTGGTCTATAGGCAAGCCTATGGTGCATTTCCTTAATTGATGCTCGATGGAGGAGGGCACTGCCCACTGTTGGCCATGCCATCCTTTGGCTGGTAGTCCTGGGTGCTATAAGAGCAGGCTGAGCAAACCAAGAGGGCAAGCCAGTAAACAGCATTCCCTCACGGCCTTTACATCAGTTCCTGCCTCCAGGTTCCTGCCTTGAGTTCCTGCCCTGACTTCCCTGGATGATGGACTATAAGCTGTAAGATGAAGTAAGCCCTTTCCTCCCCAAGTTGCTTTGGTCATGGTGTTTTATCACAGTAATAGAAACCCTGACTGAGACACCGTACAGGATGTACGTACAAGATGAGGAGCACAATGTCATCCTCAGTTACACAGCCATCAGGAGGCCAGCCCAGCCTGCATGAGACCTGGACTCAAGCAACAAATAAACAAGTTATAAAAGAGACAAGATAATCATGAATCTGTGCTCATTTTGACAATAGATAAAAATGGATTTTTGTTATAAATTAATTCAAAGCATCAGATTTTTCTGTATTTCTAACTTATGCTTAAATGTCTCTCAATTTGCTGTCCAGTTCTTCAAACCACACTGGGTTATCAGTCAAGGTTTAATGGTATGTACATCTTGGAGCAGGGACAAGGGTTTCCCTAACAGTGTGAGCTCCCACAAGCAGACAGCAATGTCTACATGGAACCCAAAAGGCTGTACTTTAACTGTTGTGCTGGAGAGTCTGGATGCAGGCTGTCCAGGGCCATGATATGGCAGATTCTGAAACAACTCAGCTCTTAAGTCACCACAGAAACATCAAAACCGAGTCACAGGAACGTCATGGCTTTAGGTAAGAAAGCCAACATTCCCTAGCAGGTAACACTCCTCCCCAAAGACTTGGTCAGCGTTCTTTCATCTATACAACACTGAAAAGGTCCACGCAGAACTAAATCAGGTGAGACAACTGGAGGCTACAGCAGCCCTCGGAGAAGCCAATGACCAGCACATAATACGGACATCGGGGAAAGATAAGACATACAGACACAGAACCTGCAATCAGAAAGGGGACTGCAGAAGCCAAGGCCAGGGCCAACCAAACAAGCACTAGCTCTCAACTCCAAACCCATGGGAAGGGCTCTATCACGTGGCAGTTCTCTGCAGACAGTCATGCTCACACATTTGGGAGATAACGCTAAAGAAAAGGTGAAGAGCCATGGGCTTAGCCTGACCTCTGTTGGTAGTGCTGCTGAACAGCTGGTCTGAGCCACTATGGAACACTGCTGCTGTTTCAGCATCTCTCCCAAAGCTCATGAGCTGTGGATAAATCTTACAATTACAGCCTGTACTAAATCTACTCGGGGAAAACGTGAGAGCCCTGTGGAATCCATGTAAGGAACACTGACCGCAGCTGCTGTGAGGGAAGGGCATTCTGCAAATACTCTGCCGCCATCATTCCTACTTTAATACACCACCGGGCTGGGGATAGAGCTCAGTGTGTAGAGAGCCTCGCGGGCATGACCAAGCCTGTGCTCAACCCCCAGGACCACATCAGCCAGACACAGTGAAGCACCTCTGTAACCCTAGCACTCAGGAGCTAGAAGCAAGAAGATCAGGAATTCAGTCATCCTCGCTACACAAGGAGTCCCAGGCCACCCTGAACTACACTAAACCCTGACACAAACAAAACAAAACGTAACGTTTTAAAAATGACAGCATGGGGAGCTGGAGAGATGGCTCAGCAGTTAAGAGCACCGACTGCTCTTCCAGAGAAGCTGGGTTCAATTCCCAGCACCCACATGGTAGCTCACAGCTATCTGTAACTCCAGTTCCAGGGGACCTGACACCCATGGCAAAACACCAATGCACGTTAATTAATTAACTCATTAATTAATTGAAAAAAAATGACAGCATGAGGGACAGACACCAGCTTTGGGGTCACACAGATCCTATGTGCCCCACGAGACAGGCACGTAGCATGGAGCCCTAGAGTGCAGATTAGCGCTCACTGAGGTGCCACTGACCTTTCAGAGGTCGGGTCTGCGCAGTTCAGTGGGTACTTGAGCTCAATGACATCTCCGTTCTTCTCTTTCAGCTGCCCGTGGTGCTCCATGTAATACTGGACCAGCTCAGCCAAGGTGGCAAACTTCTCCCCACCGTAGAGGTCATAGTAGTCCCCGGTGTTCTGGATCTTGATGTGGGTGACGGCTCCATTTCTTCTAAAATAGTCCAAAGAGCAATACTTGGAAAAAGAGACCTCACGTTAGGAGAAGATCTCACCCACACCCTGGAACAAACCCAATGAGAAGATGTACCCCATCCCTGGAACTGGAGATCAAATCACCCCACCAACTATGCCGACCCACAGCACTCGGTCTGCCTGTGCCCTGGGTAGCTTCCATTTTGAACTGCTGGCCTATTTTTATGGTACAGGTTGAGTGACAACTATTACTGTCCTTCACAATTAAGGACACACAGTTGAAGTTAAAATCAAACACCCACTACCTTGTCGTCCAGCAAATCCACTCCGAATCGGTTTTTGTCCAAGGCAATAATAATGAATAGATAGCAAAAGACTTTCAAAAGCGGACAAGTAAAAGATAGAAACTCGAAGTACTTATCACCAAGATACACCAACAGCCAGGCACTTGGAAGGCCGAGGCAGGAAGACACTGGGCTACAGAGCAAGACCATGTTTAAAATAAATAAGAAAATGTACAGGCTTGCTTGTAAATATATAAATATTGCCTAAAAAGTATGGTGATGCACACCTATCATCCAGCACTTGGGAGGCTGAAGCAGGGGGGTCAGAAGTTTAAGGCCAGCCTTCAATACATGAAATCATGCCTCAAAAACACAAAACTAACCAAAAGATCCAACAACAAGAAAAATAAACAATGAGATGGTTTGGTGGGTAGAGGGGGCTTGCCAGCAAAGCTGGCCTGACAAACCAAGTTCAATCCCCAGGACACACATGGTAGAAGGAGAAAACCAACTCCCAAAGCTGTCCTCCGACCTATACATCCATGCCATGACACTTTCACACATGCACACACCCCAAATAAATGTAAAAAAATGTTTTTGTAATTAGTACATAAAAAATGTAAATGCTAAAAAAAATTAAATTAAATTAAAAATTTGTGAGTGGTGTGCTGGCTCAGCAGGGAAAGTCTGACAGCCTAAGCCTGGTCCCTGAGAGCCACAAGAACTGGGGCAGGAGGAGAGGCTGTGAAGCACACACATCACACACACAACAATAAACCAGTATATTCAAAGCATGTTAACTAACACGGAAGTCTGGCATGCACTCCCTAGCGGGTGACTGTCCAGTCAGTGCTGACATCTCTTCTGTGTAAGGCTCAGGCTGTAGTCCTACACACACCCTTCCTCACAACTTTCTTTCAAAAGGTTCAAGAAGCCCACGTGGTGTGGAGTGTGCCTGTAATCCTAACACAGAGGCAAGTAGATCGCTGTGAATTCAAAGCCAACCTTGAATCTATATATCAAGTTCCAGGCCAGCCAGTGCTACCTAGTGAGACTCTGTGTCATGAATAAATATAAGACCCTGTGCTATAAAAATGAATGAATGAATGAATGAATGAATGAATGAATACATACATACATACATACATACATACATACATACATACATACATAAATGGTACTTCCTAAGTCTCAGATTCTAAATAAATTCCCAAGGACATGAGTTACTCATCTCTTTATGTGAAAAGTAATGTCTAGGGGCTAGAGAGATGGCTCAGTGGTTAAGAGCACTGGCTGCTCTTCCAGAGGACCCAGGTTCAATTCCCAGCACCCACATGGCAGCTCACAACTATCTGTAACTCCAGTTCCAGGAGATCCAGCATCCTCACACAGACATACTTGCAGACAAAACACCAGTGCATATAAAAGAAAAAAGAAAAAAAAAAAAAGAAAGAGGGCTGGAGAGATGGCTCAGAGGTTAAGAGCACTGACTGTTCTTCCAGAGGTCCTGAGTTCAATTCCCAGCAACCACATGGTGGCTCACAACCATCTGTAATGAGATCTGGTGCCCTCTTCTGGCCTGCAGGGACACATGCAGGCAGAACACTGTATACATAATAAAGAAAAAAAAAGAAAGAAAAGTAATATCTATAAAATCAAATCCATACACTGCAGTTTGAACAGCAGAATGGGTATATAGAAAATGTCATCTAGAAAGCTCTTCCATGCCTGCTCAAAGAGACTCTGAGGATATACCACACTGTCCCCAGGATTTAACACAAACCAAAGCCTCCCAAGTCTCCCAATGTCCATCACTAGAAGAATGGAGATGCTGGTATGTTTGCAACATTTGACCACCGAGGAGCCATTTCAATGAACAGTTAGATGTCCCAGCATGCAACTCAACAGCATTTCAATGGAGACATGAATTACAGAATGGTTAATGTGCTGGGAACACAAGAGCTCACTAGGCAGTCAAGTGTGCAACACATCAGGAGGATTCATGCAACCCCTGAACAACACCTTCCTCTGGAGAAAGGAGGGAAACGGGACTGGGCAGGGGACTCCAGGGGACCACAACTTCCTCACAGAGGTTTTCATTCTTGACAAAGGAAAGTGATGTGAAGAACCTTACAAAGCCTGTTCCCCATGACAAAGTCCATAGCAAAAAAGAAAAACACTGGAGGCAGGTCAAAGGTGAGGAGCCAGGACTCAGTCCTGGAGGCTCTGGGTGTATCTCTCTGCCCAAGGAATGCTTGGTTACCATTGTGAGCAGAAGCCCATCAGTCCTTTCCACTACTTCCCAAGGCTGTGACTCTGGGTGACCACAAAAGTCATGGAAACAGGGGCTGGAGAGATGGCTCATTGGTTAGGCGCCCTGGCTGCTCTTCCTAAGGACCCGGGTTCGGTTTCCAGCACCCACATGGTAGCTCACAACTATCTATTACTCCAGTCCCAGGAGACCTGATGCCCTTCTCTAGCCGCTGTGGGCATCAAACACACAGGGCGCACATACACACATGCAAGCAGAACATTCATACACATAAAATAAAATCTTAAAAAAAAAAAAAAAAAAAAAGCATAGAAGCAAGCCAGTGCCCTGAGTGCTCCACACTGCAGCAGATGGGCCCTCAAGCTCTGAGGGAATGTGTCAGGCGGCCAAATGCTGCCTCGCCCTTCCTCTGGAAACACCCTGAGTATCCGTCTCTCTTTACCTTCCAACTTACCTAACGGACAGAGTGAAGTCTCCAGGGTTACTCTTACTGGGCCTTGCCAAAAAACTGCCATCGACTCCTCTGGTCAGCAGGAGATTCTCTGCCTCCACACCAGTGATGTTGGGGTGAAACCATCTGGAAGGAAGAAAAACGACATTGAGAAGCAGAGGCCTCAGTAGCACCCACACCACCACAACTGAGCGCCCTCACACCATGTGGTGGAGGCCTGTGAGCAAGGGCTGACAGCCAGCCTCCAGACTAGCCCTTCCCCTCTCCTGGGTGGGACATTAGCATCCTGCCATCCTGCAGGCCCTGGAGGTGGGAGAGGGGCATGGCCAGTGGGGCTGGGCTGTTCACATAATGCACTAGTGGGTTTGTCTGCCCCAAAAGATCATCCACATGGTCAGGAAACTGTCTGCATGCAACAAAACCAGGCAAACACAAACTACTTCATGAATAAGGACAGGTGCTGAGGCTCACAAAAGCCAAGTTCTCACTGCTGGGGGGAGGGAACCAGAACGCTCCCAAGGTACCAGACTGCAAAGGGAGACACCCATATAAACTGAACATCCTAATACCTATGTAGAGACAAATACATAGATATATGAACAGAACAAGGTGTTTCCAGAAATAAATATAAGTTGCCTCCCCCACAGAATACTTGTTCAAAAAAAAAAAAATCTGATAAAGCATCACAGTAGAGAAATTTAACAGAATTTTTTTTCTTTTTTTCTTTTTTTTGAAACAGGAGTCACTATGTACCCAAGGCTAGCCTAGAACTCAGACTCTCCCACTTGCAGCTTCTAGAATAAGACTACAGGTGCACACCACGCCCAGAGCAGACACTATCTTACTCAACTGGCAGTCTCACCTGTTAGAGGGAGCAAACTGTGCCTCCAGATCCCACACTAGGAGTTTCAAATACAATGTCCTTTAGAACACAAATGTGACCGCTTGGATGCCATTCACTTCAAAAGATTCCCCCTAGTTTCCAGCAAATTCTCCCTCATGTGGCTGGAGAGACGGTTCAGCAGTTAAGAGTGCTCATTTGCTCTTGCAAAAAACCTGAGTTTAGCTCCCCCCAGCACCTACATGGTGGCTAACAACAATTTGTAACTTAGCTCCAGAGGATCTGATTCCCTCTTCCACCCTCCAAGGGCACCCATACTCATCCCAGAGTGCGCGCGCACACACACACACACACAAAATACTTAAATAAATAAAATATTTAAGATCTCCTTCATGGACTTAAATCACCAAGACTCATGTTAACTGAATCAATGCTCAGGCTAAACGACCCCGTGTCTTTAGAGACTGACATTTCTAAATACTCTCAGGAAATGAGAGTCAATATTAAATGTTAGGAACCAAGGCCTGGGGCTGTATCCCAGTGGCAGAGTGCTTGCCTAGCATGCATAGGACCCTGGGTTCTACTTCAGTCCTGCATTAGTCATAGCACAAAAACCAGGGGAGGGGCGGGGTACACACCCTAATCTCAGTACTTGAGAGGTAGAGGCCATCCTCAGCTACAGCCTAGGCTACAAGAGATTCTGTCT
>CABHPP010148436.1:1115-32841 GCA_902168425.1 Peromyscus attwateri
CCAGGTGTTCTGATGATGGTGACATGGCTGTCGCCGCTGTTACTAAGTCCATGGTTCTCCAGTGCCGAGCCCCGATGAAGCTCACGCCAGCTCATTTTCTCACCAGCCAGGAGATAGGTCATGTACACCCCCTTGCCTTTCCTAGATGAGAAAATTGAGACGGGAGCGGTTGTGTGGCTTCGCTGGGATCATATGGCCAATTAAGTGATGGGTAGATGAGAAGTAGGCAGGCAGCTTCAGGAGCAGGGCTGGGGACCATTGCTACACCCCTTGCCTCCTCTTGTCTAGGTGGCGCTTCCTCTGAGTCAGTTCGTGCTTGAAGAATTGCCTGTTCTTAATTACTGCTCCGCCACTTCATGTGTAGGTCGTAATGCTGAAAAATTGTTTTTAATTTAGCTTTTACGAGATAGTTATATGAGTGTAATATGCAATTCTCATGTCATCAGAGGTTTTTAATAAAATAGTCAATGGGTATCTGCTTTGCAAGTCAGTGGGGGGCGGGGGTAAAGGAGTCTGTAAGGAGTCTAAGGTGATGCGTGTGATGTTCCTATATATTATATAATATGTTCCCCAAAACTGAGAGGAAGCTGGGGTGTAGCTTCGTGATAGAGGGGCTTGCTTAGCCTGTGTGAGACTGAGTTCAGTCCCCAGGAATGCAATAAAAGCAACAGCTCCCAACAACCATCATTGAGAAGGATGTGTATGCATACATGGATGTAAAAATGTAGGTATACATTTTGTTGAATATCAAAACAGAAAGTTACAGTGTTGGGTGCTGGGGTGGAAGTAGGTAGGTGTGTGTTAAGGTAATGATAGAAAGTTTTAAGAGTATTGTTCAGGAAGATACATTGTAAAACTAAACTTTCAGCCAGTATATAATTCTGTTTAAACCGCAGGACCACCAATTTTGCTACTGTATCTACTTGATCGCTCAAAGTCAAATGTCAAGGTTTTGGAAAACTCTGTTAGCTAGTTTCTCCTCTGCTGTAATGCTGTCCTCAGTCAGCTACACCCCCCCCTCCCACGCTTCTGTGTTGGCTATGTTTCTGCTTGTAACCATCCCTCACTACATAGTGGTGGGAAAGCACTTCCACTGTATCCACTCACTTCTATAATGTCGAATAAGTATTTCTATTTCGTTATTTATTCACTTTGATAATTTGTGCTGCATTTGTACTTTGCTCGTGAACTGGATGCATGCTTGCTGAGGCAGTTCTGTGAGCTCCTGGACAGCTGTCTTTACTTTATCTTACCCCACTTTAGAGCTTCAGCCTTGGGCTTGATACTCAGGAGGGATTGTCCTGGGTAAGCCATTGGAATTGTGCTCACAGTAGACATTGAAGTGTTCAGAATGAGAGGGAGGGGACTAAGGAAGGAAGGGGTGCTTTTGGCAGGTTGGATTGCGCTGTCTTTTCCTTCTGCTTTCTCTTTCACCTTCCAGCGGAAAGAGGTAGTTGCATACAGTTGTATAGAGTCATACATAGACTGACATCTGAATGTTGGCAGCACGGTTCAGTAGCATGGTTCATAGTTCAGTAGCCGCAGACCATGATGGAAGTTAGCAGAATGCTTGAAGCTTGTGAGAGGGTTGTTAAAAAGACCAATGTTTTAAGTTTCTACACTAACTGAAAAGTGGAAATCTTTATTTTTTCTGTGCCTAACCTATTTCGAGGATGTTAACCACAAATGGTAGACTTCATTCATTTTTCACAACTGAATGAGACACAGGAATACAGTGACTTTAGTAAAGTCAAGCTACTGTCTATTTTCATTTACATGTTGTGCTTTTCAAAGTCCGTACGGAGAGTTGGGGTGAAGGCTCAGTCAGTCAGTGCTTGCCCGAGTTTTATGTCCAGAACCCATGTGAAATGCTGTGTATTAGTTACTGCTCCGTTGCTGTGATAAAACAGCCTGACCAAAGCAGCTTATGGGAGACTTTATTTTGGATTATAGTTCCAGCAGGTTAGGAATCCATGTTGGCAGGGACAGCATGCAGCAGGCAGCCGGAGCAGGAAGCTGAGGGAGCCCATTTTTAACAGCAGCCATGAAGCAGAGAGAGCGTGCAGGAAGTAGGATTAGGCTCTGTGCTCCCAAAGCTTACCCCCAATGAAGCACCATGTCCCCCAAACACCTGAGAACCAAGTGTTGTATGTGAGAGCCTATGGGGGACATTCCTCGTTCAAACCACCACAGGTCTAGTCTGGTGGCTGCACTGGGGATCCCAGTGTCAGAGAGCCTGAAATAATAGGCAGACCTCTGGAGCTCGGCAGCCAGCTGGCCTGGCATAATTGATGAGCTCCAGGTCAGCGAGAGGCATTTGCGAAGAGCAGGGTGAATGGTACCTGAGTCATACCACCAGAGTTATTGTCCTCTGGTCCCCACATACACAGGGACACACACACACACACACCCCTACACACACACCCTTACACACATACATACACACACACACAGAGCTCTCTAAAAGACTTTAACAAGTTTTAAAAAAATCTCAAAGTACTGAAAAGGAGGACATGATTCGGCCAACCAGAGGGCAAGAGTAGAAAGGGCACAGAGTGGTAACCGGTGTTGGTTTCAAGGCTGTGTTGAAGGAACTAGAGAGTAGGAAGAGTTCAGATATTAGTATTTTTCTGTGTGGATGCTCATCACCTCCTAGGATTGATGCGGTGAGATTGGCCTTAGAAACCCTTTGTCTTTCTGGCTCTGACTGCTGCTCCTGTCTTCCGGTCAGTTTTGTTTTAATTATGTCTTTAATGTAGTGGAGTTGGGTGGTAGGATGAGACACATCAGGAATTGCATCTTATTTCTCAGCTGTTTGACCTCGACTAATTGCCGTCTCTGAGTCTGTTTCTGTGAAATAAGGATTGGGACCATTTTAAAGGGATGCTGTGATGCTCAGCTAGGTTGTGTGTACATGCAGATGAAAATAAAACTAACTCCTGCTCTAGGTCTCCCCGGGGTATCACCTGGGCGTTGGTCTGACCTTTATAATTTATGTAGCCCTTTGTGGTAACCGTTCACCCAGTTGCCTCCAGTTAAAACCATTACCACCTTGGAGTCCTCTTTTCTAATGTTGCATTATAGTTTGGCTACACTTCCCAAGACGAAGGTCTGAGTCTTCAGGATAAACGCCAAGCACCATTTTCCTGTTAAATGAAGCGTTTAATGGTGTGTCCCTCAGCTGCCTCCCCTGCTTGATTTTCTGTCACTATTTCCTTTGCTAGTTTCCTTAGTGTCAGACCCTTATTCCCTGAGCGTCCCATCTTATTCCCTGCCTTGTCAATCTCGTGGACGCCTACTTAGCATTTAAGATGTACGTTATAATTTACTCTCCTTCATTCCCTGTGCCTGCAGGGTCATCCCCGGCTCTGATGGGCCACCTGTCATTGCTTAGTCTGTCCACTGCTCTGTTCTTAGATGTCGGCACCAGGGTGTGCCCCGGAGAGCTGAAGCTGGTGACCGTTCTTCTGTTGTATGTACTGGAAGTCGACGGAGGTGTTTAAGGAAGTGAACTAATATGTGGAATTTGTAACACTTCAATTCATGATATACTATTGAAGTAGCAATCTGATGTTTAATGTCAGGAGCCATTCTTTAAAAATTCACGCTAAATTTGAAAGTCATCTAGGAATTAAAAAAAAAAATCTGGCCGGGGGTGGTGGCAGATTCCTTTAATTCCAGCATTCAGGAAGCAGAGGCAGGCGAACTCTGAGTTTGGGGCCAGCCTGGTCTACATAGAAAGTTCTAGATCAGCCAGGGCTACCTAGTGAGACCCTGTTTAAAAAAGGAAAGACAAAAAAGTGGGGGGCACATATGACCCGTCCTCCCAGCCCTTCATGCACCGTTTAGTAGTCTGTAAAGAATAAATTGAAAGAAGGAAATAGTACTTATAATCCTTTTGGTGTTTTGAGGCAGAGTCTCACCATATAGCCTGGGTCAGCCTGGACCTTATATAGATTGGATTGGTCACGAACTTGCAGGTTGACCTCTGACCCTCTACTTGGGCTCTGTGACATTCTCATGCCTACAGACACTCATACACAGTAATAACAATTTTAAAAAATGTTTGAAAAGTGAGATCCTTATCAGATCAGAGTGTTTCTACTCTGATACCATATAATCTTTGTTTATTTCTACAATGTAGTTCTCCACACTTTTTATAAATAGAGACTCAAAGTAATTTTTAGATATATCAAGTTGGTTTGGGAATGTGATTCTTTTTCTGCTTCTCACTTGTCAAGGGAAGTCAAATCAGGAATACACAGTTAGTGGGAAGATGCTTTTTTTTGTTTTTGTTCACTTAGACTATTAATATGTATCAGGTTCATAGCTGTCATTTAAATTATTTATATGCATTTTATTCATGTCTTCAGATGCTCTTTTTTTTGGGGGGGGGGGGACTGAGTTTCCTTATGTAGCTCAGGCTGGCCTCAAACTGGAGATGCTCCAGCTTTAGCCGGAATGCTGGGATCACAGGTGTGTATTACCATACCCAACTTCTAAGATACTTCATGGAAAACACTTTACCAATAACTCATCCTGGTGATTTGAGCTGTCTTAGGGATCCTTTAGTTTTCATTTCAAGCATGGATTTTATGTAGAAAAATATCATTTTTGTAGGACGTTGTTTGGCTTTTGCTGGGCATCATCTAATCAGTTAATACTTGGGAGTTTCTTAGTATCCCCGTGTGAAGGTTAACTTTCAGTAGAGGTTAGCTGCTGTTTCTGCTGTGAGAATGCTGACTTCCAGAAGGAGAAACAGTAACACCAAGTGTACATTAGCATTGGGAGCACATTGTTCTGATCAGTTTTTCCTTGATTGGAAATCACCTGTGGTCTTTGGGGATCTAAAACCAGTCAAGCTGTTCTGCCTGCATGCAGGTTTGTGAGCCACATGCGTTCAGTGCCTCCAGAGGCCCCAAGGGGGCACCAGGTCTCTCGTCAGGAGTTATGGATAGTCGTAAGAACCATGTGGGTGCTGGAAACCAGACCCAGGTCCTCTGCAAGAGCCAGAGGTCCCCTCTGTCCCTGGAGACTAAATTAATTTTAGGGGATTTGACTTTAAACAGTGTTGGAAGTGTATCATCAAAACAGAAACATTGTAGGCAGACACACGCCTCAGGGTTGCTGTTAAGTGCTAACCTGCTTCTCAATATCAGCTCTTAAGGTAGAAATCAGGGTACAGATTCCAGATGTGAGAACTGGTATGCACAGATTGTCCTGGTAATTCAACAGAATCAGGCCCAACCTCCTCCCCGCTCTTTGTGTCTTATATGTTTTAGCTGTTGCATTTGTTTATTTGTGAGTGTTTTGAGGCCATACCTTTGGACACCTGGACACCCTACCCAGAACTTTGTCTTATGTTTTTTTCATGGTGTGTGTGTGTGTGGGGCTTTCGCTTGTTATTTCTGCATTCCTTTGCTTTCTTTGTTTTTCCTGTATTGTGTGTGTGCGTGTGTGCGTGTGCGCGCACGCGTGTGTGTGTGTGTGTGTGTGTGTGTGTGTGTGTGTATACGCGCGCGTGTGTATCTGTCTCTCTGTCGTACACATGTGTGTATTTATAGAGGTCAGAAGTCAATCTCGGATGTTTCTCAGGCGCCGTCCACCTTGTCTTTTGAGATGGGGCATCATTAATCCAGAGCTTGTCCTGTGGGCTAGCCTGGCTGCCTAGGGAGAGCCCCAGAGTCCTCTTGTCTCCCCCCACCCCCCGCACCAGTGTTGGGGTTACAAGCACACGCCAGTACATCCTACTTCTTACATAGATTCTGGGCATCCAGCTCTTTACTCACAGCCATTTCCTAGCCCCTGACCTTTGTGTCTTCTGTGGCATTTAGCACACACTGTCACAGAAGACACTCGGGATCAATTCATTGTTTGTAAAACTGGTAAATAAAAGGAAAAATGAATTCACCCTTACATTCTGGTCTATCATACAGCTGGCTTAGACCGTGAGGAAAATATTTTTTAAAAAATCAACTTAATATAAGTTCAGTGGGTCTAGAGAACGATCACAGTAGCCACGAACACACAGAGAACAGGGCTTCAGGGTCTTCAGTGAGTCACAATAGTAGTTCCTAAACTGATTAGCGGGTCTTACCACAAGAGGGAAAAACTGGTATTTTTGATTTAAAGACTCTTAAGATTTAGCTTTTTTGATTTTGTGTCTGTATTAAACTTTTGTCATATCTAAAAGCATCTTGGTCACAAATGACATTAAGATAACTTACTTACTTGATTTTATATGCATAATAGTTTCAGAATAAAAACATCAATATCGCTGCTAATATGATCACTGGAAATAGTTTATGATATTTCTACTGTATTTGTCCTTAGAAAACATTGTTAGGATCTACTTTACATTATTGTTTTCAAGTTATATATATGAAGTACCTTTTTTGTATGTGGTTAAGCTACCATCTCTATGGTAGATGTTTTTACTTTCAAATATTTAAAAAATTAATATTCATATGGTTTCAAGTTAAAATCAAACTTGCAGTGACACAGTGAGAGAAGTCTGGCCTCGTGACTTTTTGCCCTGTGTGGTTCCCCCTCCTTCTATAGACAATTTCTTTGGTTCTGTTTTTAATATAACCTTCCAGTTCTAAAATCAGCATGTATGTACGTGCAATTACATATATTCCATACGCAGACAAACACGTTCATGCTTTTACTCTCCTTTCCTAGATTCAGAAGTAGCTTATGGGCCGGTGAGCAAACTTGACCAATCTGTGTGTGATTCCAGGCCTCCATGGCACCGTGGAAGGACGGAACTGTCTCCTGTCCTCCACATGTGCGCTGGGGTAAACATTTTAAAAAGTAGCGTATTATACACATTAGTTTCCCTGTTCTTAAATTTATCAGTATATCCTCAAGACCATTCACAGCAGTGTGTAGATACTGTTCATCTTTTTACATACACAGGTAACACTTCATTATGAGGCTGTGCCTCACCTTACACAGTCAGTCCTTTGCTGTTACAAATGATGCATTTATCTTTTTTGTTTTTCCAGTTTGCCTGTGTATCCTTGGCCTGAATCCCTAAGAGCATGCTGGGTCATATGCTGCACGAACCTGTCACTTTGCTAGGTAATGCCACATTTCCTTCCAGAAGATTTGTCTCATTTTCCATTTCTAGAAATTAAGATGCTGCTGTACTCTGTAATTCAGTGAGCCTTTAAGGTATACAGTGTTGAATTAGATATACGTGGGGTAAAAGGAAGGGTCATAGTTACTGATAAAATGTCAGTTTAAATACAGGCTCCTGCCATTGCTCTTGGCTAACCCCAGACCTAGATGGTAAGAACCCTTTGCTGAAGGAGATACCATGTACTGGATGTAAGACTGGCACTCAGCAGGCTGGCACTGAGCTGGGTGCTTCCTCCTGCTGCCTAGTTAGTGTTCATAGTGCCAGAAGGTTCTGTGAAGTCTCCCGGGGGAGAAAAGTCGTCAGTGGTCTAAACCAGCTTTGGATCCTGCATGCTGCAATCCTGACCTGCAAAGCGAGACATGCCCACTTGTGCAGCAGTGACAGGAATGTGGCGGGATTAACCAGATTGGCTTTGAGAACTGCTCCTTGACTGACACCGTGAACCTGGTCGTAGACCTATAGCTGGAGATGTCACAGGCTTTGGCACAGAACGTGCTCCTGATGTTTTACTAGCGGACACGCAGCAGCCTAACTGCCTTCGAGATATTTGTGTTACTATTGTAGGCTAGTGTGCTCCCAGCGCGGGTCAGAGAAACTTCTTTTTGCAGAGGGCAATAGCTAATGCAGAGAACCCTAAGTGGGCAGGGTGCTCAGGATAAGTGACTGCTGAGTGTTCAGCCCTAAGTGATGCCCCTGCCCCTGCCTGGCCCAGGGAACATCCCCGAGAGAGGTGGGGGATTGTAAGAAGCCAGAGGATGAAGGGACGCCACCGGAAGCTGCTCTGTGGACGTGGCGTGGCTGCTGCAGTGCCGGGCACATGGCAGCTTGGCCACCTGCATAAGATTTGTACAGGTAGAATAAGCACCCGGGGATGGAGGGGAAAAGAAAAGCATCAGCAAGAGCGGGAGAGGGCGAAGAGGTGACGGGTGAGTGAGCTTAACGATTCTGTACATAATGAGATCGCCCAAGTTTTCTGAATGTCAGTGTAGTGTAAACACATCTCAGAGTTGTTTGTTTTCTTTACCTTAGCATGACTTCATTAATAAACTATATATGAAAATGAAATATATACTTTTGGTTAGCATCGACTTTCCCTGGCTGCATATTTGTGTGTGAATTATGTAAAAAATGAAAATGGTTCTTTTAGATGAAAAAAGTAAATTAGAAAGTACTGTCTGAGCTTTCATTTGGCACGGTAAGTATTTTGAGTTAAATTAGTTGAACTTTGAGGACCGAAGGTACCATTTGCTGTTAATAAATTGGTTATCAGTAAATTTACTTACTTTGAAGTTGGGCGTTTATGGATTTAGTTGATAAAATTTTGGTTGTTCATACGTGGTCACATAGTAATCTGTACTTTTGAGAGAATGTTAATATTGTGTCCACTTTCCCCAGCCTTTTTATTCTCTGCTGGGTATTTTTTAAGGTTTTTTTTTTATTGGTGATATGTGAGAATTAAGGTTTTCAGTTTAGCAGGTGAATGAGTATTTCTGTATTTTGTAGAAGAGGTGATGTATCCATCCGCTGCTTGACTTGAAGGTCTGTGAAGGATGCTCACGATTATCCCAATGCTTCTGGAGGAAGGACCAGAAAGGAGTGGGTTCAGGGCTTTTTAAGCTTTATTTTTTGGGACTTTTCCCTTTAAATTTAAAAAAAAAAAAAATCAATGAACGGTTCACAAGATTTTTTTTTTAATAATTTTTAAATGTTTGACATTTAAGAGAACAGCTTGAGGGAGACATGTCTTTTTTTTGCATAAACTTTGTAAAATTTTTGAATAATACTATAGAAAGCATTTTTTTTTTTTTTTTGTATTTGTTATTAATTGTTATTAATGAATGTTTATAAAGGGTTCACAGGAGCCCAGTCTTCCTGAGTGCTTGAAGGGGTTGTCCTTCTGTGTTCACTGTAGATAGGTGCACTTACATACTGTAAACTTATGCTTTATATGGATTATTTTACAGCTCATGTATTTTGATTTAGTTCTGAACTGAGTCCCTAAAAACAATTGTACTCTTTCGGCTTTAGCGTAGATGGTCTTAGGATGAGGCCTTTGCTATGGCTGATGACCCCTTGGAAGGCTTCCATGAAGTGAACCTTGCTTCACCTACTTCTCCGGACCTTCTTGGTGTGTGTGACCCAGGAACCCTAGAGCAGACGACCTCCCCGAGCGTCATCTACCGGCCACATCCTTCGTCTTTATGCTCTGCTCCTCTCCAGGCTAACGCCTTAGATCTTTCTGATCTTCCCACACAACCTGTGTACTCATCCCCTAGGCGTTTAAACTGTGCGGAGATACCTAACATCAGGTATGAGATCACTGTCACACAGATACCTAATGTCAGGTATGAGGTCACCATCACACACATACCCAGTGTCAGGTATGAGATCACTGTCATACAGATACCCAGTGTCAGGTATGAGCTCACCAGCACACAGATATAATAATCAGGTACGAGATCACCAGCACACAGATGTCTAACATCAGGTATGAGATCACTGTCACACAGATACCCAATGTCAGGTATGAGATCACCAGCACGCAGATACCCAATGTCAGGTATGAGATCACCAGCACGCAGATACAATGTCAGGTATGAGATCACCAGCACGCAGATACCCAATGTCAGGTATGAGATCACCAGCACGCAGATACAATGTCAGATATGAGATTACCAGCATGCAGATACAATGTCAGGTATGAGATCACCAGCACGAGGATTTCTAACATCAGGTATGAGATCACTAGCATGAAGATGCCTAACATCAGGTACGAGATCACCAGCACAATTATTTTGGATTATTGTTATTTTTAAAAGTTTGCTTGGTTGTCTTAAATTATCCTTTTTTAGAAAATTTGAATAAGTATGCCCATATAGACTGATATATTTTAATCCTTAGACCAGGAATTGGTAAACTTACACAGGTGTCCAGACCAAAAAATATTTTAGGTTTAGCAGGCCATATAGTTTTCTTTTTTTTAAGATTTTATTTACTTTTATTTTTTTATATGGATGTTTGGCTTGCATGTACATCTGTGTACCTCATATGTGTAGTACCTGAGGAGGCCAGAAGAGGGCGTCAGATCCCCTGGAACTGAGTTACAGATGACTGTTAGCCATCACATCAGTGCTGAGATTCAAATCTGTGTCCTCTGTAAGAACAGCAAGTGCTCTTAACCACTGAGCCTTCTCTCCAGCCCCAGGCCATGCAGGTTTTGTACCAGTTCCTAAGTTTTGTTTTTCCAGTGTGAAAGCAGCCACAGGCAGTCTGTAAATAAATATGACTGTCCAATAAAACCTGTGGCCACAGAAATTTCATACAAGTAACACAGGTCATACAGTGTTACTGACTCCTTGTCATCCGTTCTGGCTTGTGGGCCTTAGGAAAACAGTGGAGACTTGATTTAGCCTTCAACTGCAATTCATGACCCCTGTTCCCGAGAAGTGGCCCTTTCTGTGATGATGGAAGTATTTCTATGTTGTGCACAATGAATGATAGCCGTTAGCCACATGCGGCTGTTGAGCGCTTGACGTGTAGCTGGTATGAGGACCTGCCGTTAGTTAAATGTAGACTGGCTAGTTCATTGGAACTTTTGGCATCCCTTCTGAGCTGTCTCTCCTTGCAGCATCCATGTTCCGGACCCAGCCTCGTCTGTCACCTCTGGAGTGGCAGTGGGACTCATTAAGTTAACCTCAAGGAAGGACAGCTGTAATGCCGAGAGGGAGTTTTTGCAGGGCGCCACCGTCACCGAGGCTCCCGCCGGCAGCGAGGATATCTTTGGGCTGAGTACGGATAGCCTGTCACGTTTACGAAGCCCATCTGTCCTGGAAGTTAGAGAAAAGGGCTACGAAAGGTTAAAAGAAGAACTTGCGAAAGCCCAGAGGGTAAGGAAACCGTGTTGTCCTTCTGTGTATTCTGTTCGAGCAACAAACAACGATTTGGGATGGCAGCTCGGAAACACATTCTCGCAGTTTTGCACCTCCCCTTCACGCGGACTCAGCCTCATTGGACAGCATCCGTAGTGTGTGAAATTGCTTGAGTGATAAAGCAGCTCTGCCTAGGAATAGGAGCTGGAGGAATGAGATTCTGAAGCTCTGTCCCGACTGCTGTCTGTCTAGCTTTAGTCCTTACACAGTCTTACAGATTGTATCCCACATGAACGTCACCTTATGTGGTTGACTTGGGAGTCACTCACCAAAGCCCTCCAGGCTAGTTCTTTTTACTTGGAGGAATGCTTTAGTAATGTCACCTTTTTTCTGCTGATTGTGAATATTGTCTGTATTTTACATCGGAGAACTTTCTTTCCTTGATATATTTTTCTGTCTTTAAATTTATGGCCAGCCCTTATCCTACCCCCCATCCCCAGACCAAAATTGAATTGCAGAGAGAACTGCATAGCATTAGGAAACGGGAAATATATTGTGTGTGTGTGTGTGTGTGTGTGTGTGTGTGTGTGTGTAGGTGTGTAGGTGTAGGGGAGTGTGTGTAGGTGTGTAGGTGTAGGGGATGGTACATCTGCCTGTGTGTGTGTGCGCAGAGGTCAGGTGCATGGGGTGTTTTCCTCTATTGCTCTCTGCCTATTCCTTTGAGGCAGAGTCTCCTTGAACCCGTTTTCTAGATTAGGCTAGAAGATAGCAAGCATCAGTGATCTTTCTGACTCCCCTTCATCCCCTGGAGCTGCGGTTATGGGCTAGACTTGTCTCAAGGATGCTGGGGATCTGAACTCTGGTCTTCATGATGGTGCAGCAAACATTCTTAACTGTTCAGCCATCTCTCTAGCCCAGGAGAAGCCATAAATGAACAATCTTACTTCATCAGCCTAAAAATAAAAGTCAGGTCAAACACAGTGAGTAGCAGAATGGGAATGGTAAAGAGTGAGAGCAGAATTCAGTGAAATTAACAAGAGAAATAGAAAACAAATAAAGTATGGATCTTTAAAACGTCGATAAAATTGACAAACTTCTGGCAAAGAAAAGTTTAAAAAAGGGTATAGATTATCAATATTAAGAGTAAAACAGGTGTTACCAGGTGTTACTCCTGATCCCCCAGACAGCAAAAGTACAATGTAGGGATGATAAGAAAAATACTATGTACATAAATTTGACAGCTGTGGTCAGATACCAATTTGTATTTTAAAAATTGAGAAAATATGTCAAACACTTACTTCTTTCATGCCATGACATTGTCTGGGCATGTATTCCACCATCTATCCACCACGGCCTTCTCATTTTTTCCCCCATTTATTTATATTTTGTGTGTTCATAGCTACACTGGGAATCTCTTTGAAATCTTCAGTTTGTAGTATTTAGAGCTGTGTTGAGGTAACTGAAAGGATTATGATGTGTGACCATGTACATACTAAATTGTATTAGGATGAGTATAATATAGTTTTAATGTTAGCTTAGGACTCAAGTCTTGAGGAGGACTTGAATATGAAAATACTTTCTGAATTCTGGTAACTTATGAATCAAAATTAAGTCATTGACCATTTCGTATTCTGGTGATTCTTAACTGCCTTGCTTTCATCCTTTAATTTATTTGTACCTTCCTGTTCAAAGTAAGTCTTGATTTTTATCCTTTCTACTAATACGTGCCCTGTAACTGGTGTGTTTGGGCCGTTTATACTTAATGCAATATTAATGAAATTGGGCTGAATCTGTTGTCTTACTCTTTGTATTCCCTTGTTCTGTTTGATCTCTATCTTACTCCTCCTCTAGTATTGATTCATTATTTTTGGTAATTTACTTTCTTTGGCTTCCTGGCTAACTGTTGCGGTAACCTAGTTTATGGTTAGAGTACACTCCGTTACCTTGTCACTGTCCACTCTCCAGCGGCAGACTGCCTGTGTGCAGTAGAAGAACCTTAGAACTCTGTTTTCTGGTTCAGTTCCAGCTCTGTTCAGTGATTCTCATATACTTCATATATCTTGAATCTCATCACACATGTATTTTGCGTTAAACATTTGATTATTTTGAAGGGATATAAATAATGGTAAGAATCTTTGGTTTTCTATACATAGCTACTGTTTCCAGTGCTGCTCTTTTGTTTCATGTGTGTCTAGATTTCCAGCTGGCTTTTTCTTTCTGTTTAAGGGGCACCTTTAGCATGTTTCCTGTCGCTTATGATGTGAGGTCCCTTTTTACTTTAGTTTTTTTATTTCATTGGGTGCAGACTTGGAGGCTGATGTATACAGTCTTCCTCTTAGTATTCAAAAGTGGTGCTTTGCTGTCCCCCAGCACACATTGGCTCTCACAGGAAGTTGCTCTGTGTACGATGTCTTTGCTTTCTTGCTGCTGTGAGAGTCTTCTGTAAGCAGTTTTATGATTTCCCCGGGCAGTGTAGTTTTCTTCAGAGCTGTGTGGTGTCTGTGTGTGTGTGTGCGCGTGCGCGCGCGCGCGTGCATGCATATGTGTGCACGTGCACACACACACTTAAGAGTGTGATGTGCTCTTGTAGGTTTTTGGTTTTCATAAAATTTTGGACATTTTGGCTTCAATTTCAAAAGTCCTTCCCGTTTTTACGTCTCCTCTCTACATCTTCTATTGTATGTATGTTAGAGTGTGGGGTTCTAGTCTACTTTTTTCTTCTTCTTTTTTTTAGTCTTTTCCCTCCGTTTGTGTTTCATGGTGGATGGTTTCTCATAGTTCTCAACGCTGTTCTTTCCTTCTGCAGTATCCATCCTATTTCGGACTTGGTAGTTTTCATGTCCAAAGTTTGAATCTTTTTAAGAGTTTGCTTTTGTTGTGTAGCATGCTAGCCCTTACTTCTACTGCTTGAACATACGGTTTAAACGTCCTAGTACCTCAACTGCTCATGTAACCCAGGGCTCGCTTTGTTTCCCACTTGTCGAAGATCAGAGTCTTTTGGTGCCCAGTGGCTTGAGCGTTTTTTTTTTTTTTTTTTGTAGTTTTTCAGTTGTATCAGATGGGTGGTAAATTGCGCCCTGTTACCTTCTCTGGATTAGAACTGGAAGTTGTATGGTTTACGCACTTTGTCTAGGTAACCCCTTCCTGAATTTATATTTCCACACATGCACACTTCCATTATTTTGAGCTTCCCAAGGAAGACTATGCATTTTGTTCATGATTGTATCTGAAGTGTGTGAGGTATTTTTGCTGTAGTTTGTTGATTACATGGCTTATGTGTATGGACATGCAGGCATACTGTTGTGTGACTAGGCATATATGGACAATATTCTTGATAGGGTTATTGCTAGGACTTATAAGCAGCACAGTGTATTAGAAACACAGAGTCTCATCTTTTATGTATGAAATACTCTGGAGAGGGGTTCCTAGTACCTAGGCACTGCTTTCCTGTGAAGTAATTAGGGATCTGTGTTCTTCTGTCCTGGGCTTTGTAATCTTGTAGGGCTGAAAAATCACTTTTCGGCAGCAGATCCCTAGTGTTTGAATAGGGGAATCATTTATGTCATAATTATATATAATTATATCATTAATCATTCCTGAAAAAAGAATGAAATGGCTTAGAAAATAAACTCGACTGTAAAGCTTGCAGCCAGAGGGAGTTGCTCAAGAACACACCGATGGGGAGGTGTGGGATGCCGGAGATCCTTGTGTGATTCCTTGGTTATCTGCCCTTCCTTCCCCAGTGTTGCTGAAGATCAGCGTGGGTAGAATTCGGGCTTTTGTATGTCCTTATTGAAATGTGGATTTTCATACCTCACCCCAGAGTGGCTGAAACAGGATTTTTTGTGTTGAAGCTTAGAAATAGGCATTTCCCACTAACTTCTCTGTTAATTGTTGCATTCACCAAAGACTAAATCTTCTGGTGTGAGGGGTAGCCTTCAGATTTTATTGTTCCTGAAAAAAGAATGAAATGGCTTAGAAAATAAACTTGACTATAAAGCTTGCAGCCAGAGGGAGTTGCTCAAGAACACATGCCTCATTTATTTAGTATGACCTACTATAATAATTGTAGCCAAAGAAAGATAACATTTACCAGGATCTTTCATTAACAAATATTTCTTGACTGTGTAGTGTGCAAGAATAAACTAGACATGACTCTGTTTTCAGAGTTTACTTTGGCAGGGTTTGATGATGTATGTCTATAATCTTAGCACCCAGAAGACTGAGGCAGGAGGATTGCTGTGAATTTGTGAGTCACTATATGCTGGACTACATAGTGGATTCCAGGCCAGCCTGAGTTAGAGTGAGGCCCTGTTTCAAAAAATAAACCAAATTAAATTAAGAAAATCGTCTAGTAGTTGGACAGAAAAGATGTACCTGTGCCTCATTGACTCTGAGCTGTCTTTTTTTTTCCCACTTATAACATGTCTTAAAATTGTTACCAGTTAGTCATAAGGACATTGCGATTGCCTACTTACACATGAACTTGGTCAGAGCTGTTCATGCTAATTTGATTGAGTTGGATGCTTTATTGTTAATCATAATTATTGGATTAAATACCTTCAAAAGTATCTCACTGTAGTAAGGTATTGAAATGGAAACACAGAGTAACAAGGTAAAAATCTGTTCTGTCAGCCTAAAGGAATTCTCAAAATGACAACCCCAAAAGAAGAGAAACACTGTATCATTGTTTCATTGACAGCATTTTTCTTTCTATATGGATGCAATGTTTATCATATGAAGAAGTGTAACTAGATCTATAGCTGAGTGGTAGAGAGGTTGCATCATGTGCGGAGTGCTGGGTGGTTCAGTCTCCAGCCCCGGGGTGGGGCAGAGGAGGTCTTCACTGACAACGCTGCCATGCATGGTCAGCCTCAGCTGCTTCAGGAGGATGCAGAGTTGCAGAAGGATTGCTTGAGCTCAAGAGTCGGGCCAGCTTGGGGGACATAGCAAGACCACTTCTGGGGATACAGTGAAGACGAAGTTGTAAATGCTGAAATAAGCTTGTTCTCTGTGTAGCTCCCAGGTTAATTCCCCGGGTTACACTCTCAGTCGGTACCACTGGCCTAAAGTATTACAGTCATTACAGTCATCTGTTTCTCCAGTGGGTTGTTTTGTTTGTTTGTAAACTTAGCCAAACTATACAAGCGATAGATCCTGAATGGCAAATCTGATGGTTGCTTTCTTAATTCAACCTTGATTAGAATCCTTCAGAGGCCCCCATTTTCTTATAAAAGTCCTATTTCTTACTTTGCCTTCCTTTCTGTGCTGCCTTTCCTGTGGCCTCCACCCTCCACGTCATCATCTGCTTCAGACCCCTGCTGTCCTGATATACACCCCTCATAACTTACAGATTTCCTTGTGAGTCTCCCGAAAATCTTTGCAACCCTCATCAGACAGTGACTTGAGGAAAACCATGAATTTGCTCTCAAATTCTGTCTCCAGCACCAAGATGATCGCCTGAGTTAACAAAGTTAGCATTTGTTGAAGGAGTGAGGATTGAATAACCATGTTACAGTACAGAGTACTGATAAGGAAGAGCACCAGTGTTAAAAGGATTCACGCGGACACCACATCTTACCTCATTTTCATTGTCTGAGTCGGACCTTGAAGCATACGGACAAACTTAGGCATCAGTCATTTGTGGGGAAAGTTCAGATGGTTTGGACCAGACTGGGGAGTGACCCTGTTTAGAGTGTGAATCAAGGACGAACTCTGAAAAGGCGAAAGACACAAGCTCCTGAGTTCTTTAGTGGGCGGAGTTTATGCAGCTTTGGTAGTAGGTTCTGCCTCTGTGAGTGACAGCCTCACCTGTGGCTCCGGTCTTCTGGGAGCTGACTGGGAGTCTTGCTGTTTCCTTTTGTGCTGGTCAGGAGTATGTACAGTTTCACTGGGCATTGCGGTTCTCAGCACTGTCACGGGTCTGTGTCCCTCCTGTGTCCTTTTATAACCTCTGCAGATCTGCATCTTGTGCAGGATGAAATGCGGCTTCCAGTCGCCTTTTCACTTAGCGGCATGCATTTTCGTTTCTTGATTTCTCTCCATGGTTGCATTGCATCTTCCTTTCCCCCAGGTGCTCATCCGTTGTGTGGATTGACCACAGTTACCTGTCCAGTAACGGATACCTTGGCTGCTTCCCGGTCTGGGAAATTACAAGTACAGTCCTAAAAACATCTGTGTGAGGCCTAAGTCTTCAACTCCTTTGGATCTCTGGCAAGGAGCGTGGTTACTGGATCGTGTGTTAAGCCTGGGTCTGGTTTTGTAAGTAGCTGTCAGGTCATTTTTCAAAAGGACTGCAGGGCTTTGTTCCCCCAGCAGCAGGGATGATGGAGTTTCTTGTTCTCCATGTCCTCACCAGCGTTCAGTGTCTTCAGTGGCTGGGCTTTGGCCGTTCTGATGGCTGTCTAGTGGCCGTTTCTTTTCACTCGCAGTTGCTCAATGAGAAAGAACGTTGAGAACATTCTTTCATGAACATGTCACCTCTGTGTCGTCTTTGGTGCAATGTCTTGGTCTGCCGTTTTGTGCATTTTTAAAGTTTTTCTTCTGTTAATATTAATAATTCCTTTCATATTTTGGATACTAGGTCTTCATCACAGATCTTTTGCAAATACTGAATCCTATCTGTGGCTCACCATTCTTTCTCTCTGTCTCTCTCCACTCATCCCTTCCTCAGTCCCCTCCCCCTCCCCCTCCTGTGTGTGTGTGTCCCCATCCGTGTCCTCACCCCCAGGGATCGAACCCAGGGCCTCATCCTGTTAGGCATGCGCTCTCCCCTCACGTCATCACCTCAGTTATTCTTACTCTTCGATGGCTTCATCTCTAAGTCACAGTTCGACAGTCTCCTTTTCACTCTTAGTGAAGAAAGCTTCAGCAGTTTTTACCTTGTTTGAGCTATCGAAACTTACTCTGTTCCACCACTCCAGCAGGTTCATAGGGCAGACATTTTCTGAGACCCTACAGGTGCGTTACTTTGTGACCTTATGAAAGACAGTTTGGAGCCGGGCGGTGGTGGCGCACGCCTTTAATCCCAGCACTCGGGAGGCAGAGCCAGGCGGATCTCTGTGAGTTTGAGGCCAGCCTGGGCTACAGAGTGAGTTCCAGGAAAGGAGCAAAGCTACACAGAGAAACCCTGTCTCGAGGAAAAAAAAAAAAAAAAAAAAAAGACAGTTTGGCTGGATATAAAACACTAATTTATAGCCTAGAGAGTCTTTAAAAATATTACTTTGTTGTTTCATAGCATAAAATATTGCTGTTGAAGTTTCAGACATCCAATTTTTTTCTCCCTTATAGGTAACTTGGCTTTTAAAAGTTTTTAACAGACAGAAAACATAAAAATCATATACATTAATATATCACTATTATGTTTCATACATATGGATGTTGTGTCATGTTTAAATCGTGTGAAGCATATCTAGCTCTTCACAATTTTCTATTGACAAAGTTCTTGAAGTCCTTTTTTACAGTTTTTGAAATGCTCAGCACCTTTTTACTTTAGTCAGCCTGCTGGACAGCAGCACACCAGAACGTCTTGTTTGTACTGAACTGTAACTTTGCGTATCCATTTTTGTTTTTCATGTGCATATCACTTGAGTTTCTAGTGGAGAATTTGGAGGTTCGGATGAAGGAGCAGAGTAGCCAGTGTGGCCTTCCTTCTTTGAGAGTTACGCCTTGTCCAGCCAGGTCTTCTCTAGGGCAGTGTGTCTGGGGGTCTTACCCTCTCTGCATCCCACGATTAGATCAGAGCCCTGGCTCAGCCTGCCTGCAGAGTTTTGATGGTTTTCTGAACAGGTTTTCCCTCAGTGTGAGGCTGTGCTGGGAAAGGCCCCTCGCTCACTACTCCTGCCCTGTGTGAGCAGTTAAGAGTTTCCTAGCAGCTCGATGCCTAAGGATGGAACATGTGGCTGATTGCATTTACCTGCTGGTGTGGCATGGGGAACCTTCCTGCTTTTTTCCAGTTTTCTCCAAAGTGAGGGGCATCATACTTTGAGGAATTTATAATGAGTTGTGGGTCTGAGTCTTTACTTCACTTACTCCTGCACAGTGAGGACACATTCTCTTATATCCTGAGCTTTGCGAGGATTTTCTTCTACCAAGTTTTGTTGAGGATTTGTCATCAGGTTCGCAAGCTTAGGATGTTTGGGTTTCACGAGTTGTCTTTGGGAGATTGAAAACCTAAGCTGCCTTCACTGTTGTCATGAGACTAGTCATTACATTATCAGCAGAACTGTGAGTGACGTGGAAGGAGTGTCAGTTGTTTCAAAATCTGTGTCTGAAAGGTTAGTTTAGGGAGACTTCAGCGTATAAAATGGAGTATTTTGATGTTTGAATACAATAATAGTGTGTGTGTGCATGTGCGTGAGTGTGTGTGTGTGTGTGTGTGTGTGTGTGTGTGTGTGCGCGTGTGCATGCATGCATGTGCAAAAGCGTGGAGATGGGAGGTTCACCAGGTGTCTTCTTTAGGTGCTCTCCTGTCTGTGTCTCTCACTGAGTGTGGACTCACCTGTTTGCAGCTGGCTAGCCAGGGAGCTCTAGGATCTGTCCGTCTCTGCCTCCTCGGTGCTGGGATTACAGATGTGCACTGCTGTGCCTGGCTGTTTCACATGGGTTCTGGGTCCAAACTCGGGTCGTTGAGCTTTTGTGGCAGGGACTTCACTGGCTGAGCCATCTGTCTCCTCCAAATAAACTTTGGAAAGTAATTAATTTTATTGGCATTGATACGCAAAATTGAAAGAAGCACACGCTTTATAGAAATAAGCATGTTCAGGGAAAAGCCGAAGGGGAAATCGTGTTTTTTATGTGTTATGTTTAGTCTCAGGATGTTTCATGGAAGAGATCTAATGTAACATGTTGGGATTAGTTGTGACTGGAGAGTTGTCCGGTTGTCTTCCATCTAGCAGGGACTAGGCATTTTCCATAGGAACATGTAGGGGATGGTGTTAATATTTTACCATTTGCTTAATAACTATTATGTAGTTGATACACTCTCGTATCAGACTGAAGAGATCTAAAACAAAATTATCAATTTCTCATAGGAATTGAAGTTAAAAGATGAAGAATGTGAGAGGCTTTCGAAAGTGCGAGATCAACTCGGGCAGGAGCTGGAAGAACTCACAGCTAGTCTGTTTGAGGTTGGTCTGTTCCCGTGGGGCCAAGAGCAACATCTCAGTTTCACATGTTGACGGAAGTGGTTATGAAGGAATCTTGAGAAGGACATGGCTAGCTTCATGTGTATTTGTAATCCCTCTAAGCAAGAAAGAGAGCATAATCCTTAATTATAATAAGGAAATGCAGTCCCTAATTTAAAATAGTGTAAAGAGGGAAATAGAGTACCATAGGTTATCAGTATCTGGTGCTTTACACATGTATGTGTCAAAGGAGAGGTTAGTAACTTGAGGTTTTTTTTTTGTTTGTTTGTTTTTGTTTTTTGTTTTTTGTTTTTCGAGACGGGGTTTCTCTGTGTAGCTTTGCGCCTTTCCTGGAACTCGCTCTGTAGACCAGGCTGGCCTCGAACTCACAGAGATCCGCCTGCCTCTGCCTCCCGAGTGCTGGGATCAAAGGCGTGCGCCACCACCGCCCGGCGTAACTTGAGTTTTAAATGTTACCAGTTATTTAGGGGCTACTTTGTTTAATTTTTAATTTTCTTTTATGATGGCAAACCCTTGAGGTGTAGTCATTGTCGCAGGGTGATTTGAGGGACAGTAGGTGGCACACCTCTTCATCTCCAGCTTGCCCTCAGGATCAAGATTTCTACCCAGCTCTGCTTTGACTCTTGATAGCAGTGCCATTGGCACAGAGAGACAGATGCAGTGGAGCATCTGTGTTTGAGACAGGCAGAGATAGAGAGACAGACACTTCTTGTAAAGAACTGGCTCATGACTGTGGAGGTTGCCATGCCCCGGGGCTGCACGGTGGGTTAGCGGATCTTAAAGTGTCTGCATGTAGTTGAAGTTAATCAGCTGAAATCAGTGTTATAATGGGGAACCATTTAGTTTGAATTCTGATAATCAAAATAAAAAGTACATTAGATACACAAAAGAGAAAAGAATCAGAGTATACCATCACATACACACACACACACACACACACACACACACACTCACACACACTCACTCACTCACTCGCGCGCGCGCTCAAACCACAATGAAGAGAACAAGAGAAAAGAGGAACAAGGAAACTACAGAATAGAGAGAACACAAAGGGACAACATGGGGAGAGTAAGTCTGTACCTTACAATAATTACATTAAATGTAAACAAACCAAATTCTCCAATCAAAATATACATGTAGATACACACAGCCTGAAGGTGAATGGGTGGGGAAAGATTTCTGTGCAACTGGTAATGAGAACAAGCATTGTTGTATTTGAATTGCACATAATAGACTTTCAAAACTGTCATTAAGAGACAGGGTCATTACATAATGACAAAAGATCAGTTTGATTAGATGATACAATTAAATATGTACCCAACAACAAAGCACCTAGATGTACAAAGCAGATACTATCGGAGCTGAAGAGAGAAACAGCAATATAGATATAGATATAGTAGGAGATGCTACTACCCCTTGTATTTAATGGATACATTGTTTAGATAGAAAATCAACTAAAGAAGCAGTAGGTTGGATAGCGTTAGACCAGATGTACCTACGGACATACGTAGAACTTCCCGCATGACAAAAGAATCCACATTCTTCTCATGTGTACATGAAATATTGTCTAGAATAATTCATGTTACATTGAAAAACTAATTATAAATTTAAAAAGACAAAAGGTTTCCAGAATCTTTTGCAGCCACAGTGACAGCTAATTAGAAATCAACAATAAAACAGCAAAATACACAAGAATGTGGAAACTAAGACACTTTGAACTGTGGGGTTAAAGAGGGAATTGAGAAGGAATTTGAGAAACTTCTCGAGACAAACACTGAGAACATAGCATAGTAAAGGCTTACAAGATACAGCAAAAACAGTACTGGGAAAACTGCATAGCAGTAATGCCCACAGAGAACCACAAGAAGACACCCGACCTAATGTCAGACCTTAAGGAACTTGAAAAAGAACAAACCGAGTCCCAGGTTAGCAAGAGGAAGGAAGTAACAGAGTGTATGTAGTAGTTATAGAAACAAGGACAAAAAAGGAAAATATCAACAAAACGAAGAGTTGCTGTTTTGAAAAAAGGAATAACCAAGACCTTTACTAGACCGAGGGAAAAAGAGAAAGCTTTAAAAAGGGGCAGAAGAAGAGACGGATGAAGATTTCGTAAAGTCACAAGAGTCCTGTATGAAAAATCACACTCCAGTCAAATACTCTAGAAGAAACGGAGAAATTCTTAGAAATAAACAGTTTGTCAAGATGGGATCAAGATGACATAGAAAGTCAGAGGAGACCAATGACAGACACTGGGTCAGTAACACACACAGCAAAGCCAAGGCCAACTCACCGGTCAGAGTCCAGTGCTAGATGGCTTCACAGGTGACTTTACCAGACAGTAAAACAAAATAACAAACATTTGCTAAAAAAAAGCAAAACAATGTAAATAAAAGGGAGCACACTTCTAAAAACATTTGATAAAGTCCGTATTACTATAATGGCAAAGCCAGGGAAGATGCCATGAGAAAAACCCTATAGGCCAATAGTCCTGACACACTAAGGTGCAAAACTCTTGAAATAATCGCAAGCTGAGTTCAACAGCACATGACAAGAACCATATACCATGGCCAAATAGGGTTTATTCTTGGAATGCAAGGATGGTCCGACATCAGCAAATCAATTGGTGTGACACACTCCATTAATAGGAGATAGAAACCATGGGATCGTCTCAACAGATGGAGAAAAAGCATCTTACAAAAGTCAACATTAGTTTATGATACTTTTTAGCAAATGAGGTATTAAAGGAATGTTATTCCACACACTGAGGACCAAGTATTAAACATAGGCAGCATCATAATCACTGGGAGGAACTGAAAGTATTTCCTCTGTGCTCTGGTCTAAGCCAAGGATGCCAAGTGGTACTAAATCCTAGTCAGAACAGGTTTGCAGATGATTATCATATAGAGAAGCCAAAAGATTCAGCAATAAAAACAGAACTGATAAATGAACTTTGTCAAGTTTGAGATTAAAAAAAAGTCAGTAGTTTTTGATATACAGCAAGTGATCTGAAAAGGGAATTAAAGACAGTTTCCCAAAAGCATCCACAAGAATCGCTTCCTTAGAAATAAAACAGTGATTTGTACACTGAAAGTTATGGTAGGTTGATATGAAGGGAATTAAAGAAGACACACAAGTAATCATTCCATGGATTGGAAAAATTAATTTAGTTCAATTTTTATGTAACCAGCTATCTATAGATTCAGTGTAGTCACTATCAAAATACCAATTACATTATTTTCAGAAATAGAAAAAATATCCTGAAATTCACATGGATCTACAAAAGAGCCAAACAGCCAAAATGCTCTTGAGCAGTCAGGCTGGATGCTTGACATTTACTGATTTCAGAATACATGACAAAGTTCAGCATTCAGTGCGGTGTCACTAAAACGACGAAAGATAGGTAGACCAGTGGAATTGAGTGGAGCCCAGAGATGAGTCTGTGCATTTGTAATCAGCTGATTCTTAATGAGGGGCCAGTAAACACCTGCTGAAGTAAGGGCAGTGCCTTCAGTAAAACACGCACACACGTAGATAATGCAACTGAACCCTTACACTAGAAACAACCCCAGAGAGTGAGTTAATAGGCCTGAAGCCACATTCGCAGAAACTCGGGAGAAGCTTTTTGACATTGGTCTGGATAGGTGCTTTATTGATTAATTAATTAATTATTATTATTATTATTTTTAAATATGAAACCAAAAGTTCAGAAAATGGAACAAAAATAGACAAGTGGAATTGCATCAAACTAAAACTGTACACACCGGTCACCAAAATTAACATGCAGTGCAGTGGGTGGGCAAACATTTGCAGAGTGTGTCTGACCAGGGGATAATTGCAGTATGTACAAGGAATATCAAATGAGCAGTACAATAAAAAGCAGGGTAAGCATCGAACGGACTTTCTCTAAAGAGAAATACACACAGCGAAAGGTATATGAAAAGATGTTCAATACCACCAGTCAGGTAATTGCAACCCAAAACCCCGGTGAGGTGTTACCACACGGTATCAAAATATAACAGAGCACATGCAGGCAAGGGTGTGGTACTGTTGGTATGGCTGTTAGGGACAAAAATATGGAGATTTCTCCTTAAAAGATTAAAAATAGAGCCGCGTGGTGGTGGTGCACGCTTTTAATCCCAGCATTCAGGAGGCAGAGGCAGGAGGATCTCTGAATTCGAGGTCAGCCTGGTCTTCAAAGCGAGTTCCAGGACAGCCAGGGTTACATAGTGAGATCCTGTCTTAAAACAACGACAACAATCAAAAAAAGCTAGATGCAACCCCCACACACACAAAAAAATTAAACAACAACAACCAGACGCCCCTACCACACACACACACACACACACAAAAAAGAAGAAGAAGAAGAAAGAAAAAGAAAAACTAGAAGCCAGCAATCTCACTTTTAGGAATATATCAAAGGGAATAAAATTATTCTTGATATGTGTGTTCCCATGTACATTGCTGTAGTATTATCACAAGCCAGATGTGAACATACACTCACCAGAGAATGAATAAATCTGAAGCATAGTGTATGGTTAGACACTATCAAGCTGTTTTAAAAAGGGAAACCAGGTTGACAGAGCTCAGTGGGTAAAAAAAAGTGCTTGCTCTGCAAGCTAATGACCAGAGCTTAATCCCCGGTGGTGGGTCCTCTGGTGGAAGGAGAGGTCAGCTCCAGAAGGTTGTCCTCTGACACACACACACACACACACACACACACACACACACACACACTCACGCACGAGCGCACACACATTACTAAAAGTTAAAGAAAAATCTTACCATTTGAGGCAGTATAGACGATGATGTGAAGAATGGACCATGACACATGGTCTCCCTTTGATGTGGGTTTTGAAGTAGTTGAGGTCATCGGAACAGAGTGGATTGTGGTTACCAGGGCTTGAGGAATGGGAGAGATGGAGATGTTGGTTAGATGGTAGCAGGTATGTTGGAAGTTTGCTGAAAAGTACCTCTGAAGTGTTCCCACCACCAAAAAAATGTGGGCAAGGTGAGGTGAGTATATTTTTGTTTTTGTTTTTGAATAGAAAGTACAACTTTTACTGTTACTGAATTTTTATTGAGACAGGCAGTAGTTCATTTATGTATTACCTCTGGTTGCTTCCACAGTGCAAAAACAAAGTTGAATCATTATAACAGAAACTGTGGTCCTGAAATCCAAATGCCATTTGGCCCTTTACAGAAGTTTGGTGACTCCTAGTCATTTCCCAGCTCCTTAAACTGGGGCTGTGTAACTGAATGGAGGATAGGACAAGAGGAGAGGCTGTCGGTGGACACTCCAGACGTTAACTTGAAACCAAGCACGCGATGAACCTCAAGTGTTTGCGGAGCTCTCCGGTGTCACAGCTTATGGCCTCACCTTGGTTCCGAACATGGCAATATGCTCACTCAGCATTGTGCATTCCACTACCAGTGAATGCCGCCTGAAATGCCTCACTGCAGATTCAGGATTGTAGTCTGTTAGGAATTGTAGTGTTTTTACTGTATATGGTTTTCTGCTCCTCTAGAAACATACGGGTTTAATTACAGAAAACAAAAATTTAAAATATGTTCTTCTTACATCATTCCTGAGGATTTACATATCCAACTAGTGTGTGTTTGGATTGTATTGTTAGAAAGTTTGACTTTCAGAAATTGCTGTTTGTAGGGCCAGCAAGGTGGCTCAGCAGGTGAGGACCCTTGTGACCAAGCCCGATCAAGTTCCATCCCTGGGACCCATATAGAAATGTAGAAATGGAGAACTAACTTCTACAAGTTGTTCTCTGAGTTCTACATGCATGCCATGGCACGCACAAAATAAATTAACAAATGTAAAAAAGAATTTAAAAGAGAAGAATTGCTGTTTCAAGTGTTGGCTTGAGTTTTATTTAAAAGAAAAAAACTTTAAAAAGAGGAGTTGGTGATGGAAACAGATACAGAGACCCACAGCCAAACACTAGGCAGAGCTCTGGGAATCCTGTGGAAGAGGGAGAGGAAGGATTATAGGACCCTGTGGGGTCAAGGATACCACGAGAAAACCCACAGAATCAACTAACTAGGGCTTGTAGGGGCTCACAGAGCCTGAACAGACAACCAGGGAGCCTGCACGTGACTGAACCAGGCCCTCTGCGTATATGTTATTACAGTTGTGTGGCTTGGTCCTCTTGTGGGACTCCTAACAGTGGGAACAGGGGCTGTCAGTGACTACGTTGCCTGCTTTTAGGACACTTTCCTCCTACCGGATTGCCTCCTCCAGCCTTAATAGGAGAGGAGGTGCCTAGTCTCACAGCAACTTGATGTACCATGGCTGGCTGATGGCCATAGGAGGGAGGCCTGCCCTTATCTGAAGAGAAACAGAGGAGTGGAGTGGAAGGGGGGGGGGGACTACAAAGAGGGAAGGGAGGGAAACTTTGAGTGGGATGCAAAAAACAAAAAGTAGATAAAGAAATCTCCCTCTCTCCCCCGCCAAAAAAATGGAGTTCAAAAAAATGTAAGAGCCAGAAGATATGGAGGAGGGCTGCAGAAATGCTGTGTTCACAGCCCTGGACCTGCACAAGACTGGGCCTGTCACCAGTCCAGCAGGGACCGGGAGGGGCTCACGGGACCGTACCCCACCCTGATGAACTCTTGGCTCCTGCTGGGTTCTGAGGAGGATACAGTCATTGTCTTTACTTGTGTACCACTCGTATACAGGCGAGCCCGCCAGGACCCAGTGGGTAGTTCAAAACGTGGTCACGTAGGTGTCACGTGTGCGAAGATGACTGTGAGAAAGGGACTTTAAAAGGGGAGGTGGCGGGTAGGAGGGAGAGAGGACGGGCGAGGTGAAAGCAGCCAGAGTGCATTGCATGCATATATCAAAGTGTCGAGGAAATTTGTAATAAAGGTTACGTATTTAAAAAGCAATTTTAACCGTTTCTGAAATGGTGCTCAACACGCTTCTGCCATTTTGCACTAGAAGTGTTCTCGGCGTCTCAGGTGGAGAAAGTTTGGGAAGCCCTGGTGTAGTAGGGCTTACATCATCTCACCTTCAGAGAGACAGCGAAAGAAAACAACCTGAACAGTTAGGAGTCTGCATTCTGACATGTCGTTGATCGGCAGACCGTGCCGTATGCTTCCTCTCCTCAGATGGTTGTGCCGCAGGCTAGCACCCTCCCCTTTGGGGACATCGCTTACACCTGTGCGTCTTTCACAGTATCCCTCTTGCAACTGGAAAGTCACCTCATATCTCCCTTCGGGTTTTCTCCTGGCCTTGGTTCTAGCTGTTCACTTATTTCCTTCTCTCTCGGATGCTTTCAAAGACATTTTAAAAGTCAATTCTTCCAGGTCGCCTCTCTAAGAAGTTTGATTCAAATATTCAAATTGCAGAGTTGACATTGAGTCCATCGCCAGCCAGGTCAGCAGGTCCTCTGGCTGGCATTAGTGTCTTCTGCATTTAGACTTAAATGTCTCTTATCTTAGGAGAGGTCAGAGTAGACAGGTTTATTATTTTGAAAATATCTGCCAGATAGTCTTCTTTTGACAGCCCCAGCTTATCCCAGAGAAATTCAGCAATTCTGCAACAACTGTTGTTTTCCAAAGGAAAATGCTGAACTCACTGCATCTGATGGTTCTTAAGGACTTTGCCAGATAAGCAGCGTAAGGTTCATGAAGTATATCTGTGGTTCATCTCATTTCGTTATAAATCATTGATGGTGAACATTCGATTATTTATTGTCATCCGAGGTTCACGTTCACAAGACAGATAAGCAGCTGTCTGTCCAGTTCCATATACCGTAAGAGCAAATGAGCAGCTGTGAGTGCCGTGGCACCCTCTGAGGGAGATTTCCACCCTGCCACTTGGCAGGCCACAGGCCTCGGTAGTCGTTAGACCGTGTGTTTATTAAATATCTTAATCTCCTTTGGATATATTAAAGTTCTGAAATACGAACTCTTAAACCCCTTGTTGTTCGGATCCATTTTAATCTCCGGTACAGATTATTTTGCACAAAAGCATAATCTTTAAAATATGAGATCATGTTATTCTCTTTCTTAAAAAAAAGACTTCATCTTTCACTTAGAATAAAATCCGGATTATTACCCCAATTTTGTCGTTGTTAGAACGTTCCCTGAGCATGTGCTCTACAGGAGCAGGGCCTTTGTCTCTTTTCCTGGTTCGTTGTCAGAACCTGGAACAGTACCCCTGGATCAGTCCCTTGTAAAGAGACATCATGAGTAGATATTTATGACTAAAAGGCAGGTCCGCACTGCGGTTCCCTACAGTGTCCTATCTGCTGCATGAGAAAGTTAAGACCACTAGAGCAGACAGATTTCCCTTTCCAGGTCACGCAGTACAGTACAGTTTTCACCCGTATCATTTTATTCGTGTTTCCTGGAAACTGAAACTCCTCAGTTGTCACTCCTGTTGGAGTGTTCACAGTTTTTACTTGTCTCTTTCGTATATTTTTTCTGCGACTTAACAGTAGGTGGGTGTACCCTGATTGAGTTTCAAACCCCTAGTTGCGAACATGCTGGCTTGCCCTGCCATCGTCCTCTGTCCATTTAACGGTCACAGTCCTGACGCAGGTGTTTGTTGGATTGTCAGGACCCACCTTGGCTGCCACAGTGGCTAGTAGATGCTCAGTGGAGAGTGTCTGGTCCGCCCTTTGCCCTCCTGTTCTTCTAATGCCAACTGCTTTTCCTGGAGAGGACTGTGAAAACTTGGTTCCAGGGTGGAACTCGGCAGTATGTCTTTGCTTCAGTCAGAGGTAGCTGCGGAAACGTGCTTTGAAAATGCATGCTAACTAACACACTTTGTCTCCACAATGTGCGGTGTTGACTTTTTCAGGAAGCCCACAAGATGGTGAGGGAAGCGAATGTCAAGCAGGCCACGGCGGAAAAGCAGCTGAAGGAAGCCCAAGGAAAGGTGAGTCTCACTGCCTTAGTCACAGACTAGGAGGATGTCAGTCATCCCTGTTTCCACGGTGCTTAGCAACCATTGGCGCTGTTCTGATGGGAGAAGCGGTGCTTGCTTTACGTTTGGAAACTGCAAAAACCATGAATGAGAACATAGTTAGGTGCATATAGGTGCCATTGACGCTGAACACTGGTGCATTTGTATCACAACCAACTTCTGTAAAACTGTGTGAATCACATAAAAGGATTCGATAGTCACAATTAAAAGTTAATACTTATTTTCTTAATACACTGGAAAAAAAGACACCTACATAGATTTCATTATTTTAGGAGTGAACTACGGCTAATCGTAAGCTAATATATCTTAAAGATTTTGAAAATTCACATTAATGTTAGGTTTTTTTGACCATTTAAATTTTTTCTTTTGACATTGCTGGCAGTTGAATCCAAGCCATATGGACACCCAAAAAACTTGGATTACTTTCCTTTCATTACCCCACAGAAAATACAAATTGAACTTATTTTTGTCCTTGAAAGTGTGTTGACCAAACTGCTGACATTCGGCCACATCTGTCATAAAGCATGCTGTGTGTGACGGTGCTGATTTCTCTTCAAGATTGACGTACTTCAAGCCGAAGTGGCCGCCCTGAAGACACTCGTGCTGTCCAGCTCTCCAACGTCACCGACCCAGGAGCCTCTGGTGGCTGGAAAGACCCCTTTCAAAAGGGGGCACACCAGGAATAAAAGTACCAGCAGTGCCATGAGTGGCAGCCACCAGGACCTCAGTGTGATCCAGCCACTTGTGAAAGACTGCAAAGAGGTAACTCACCAAGGACGTCCCTCTGACTTGTCACTTCCCGTCACGGAGGTGTCCGTTGTGATCTTTCTTTTTTTTTTGCCACCCAATTTTTTTAGTACAAAATATGAAATATTAATATGGGGGAGGCTTTATCTAGAGCTGGCTGCTGTCAGGGGCCCTTCCCTCCTGTTCTCTGCTGGCTGGCCTTGGAGTCCCCACTGCAGACCTGGTAAGTTTCTGCATTTCAGATTTTCGTTCAGGGAAGAAACTGGCATGTGCTGTGTAAAGGAAAGCCGGGGGCCTTCACGTCCTCACTAGTCAGAGTGCTCCATTAGTGCAGTATTGAAATAGGAGTATAAGAATGTGAGAATCCGATGATTTTCTTAAAGATTACTATTAGCTCTTTTTATTCGAAATCTGAGAGAAGCAGAATTTTACAACAGCATGAAAGTCCTAGAGTCGATTCAAATAATTAAGCAAGAAAACAAACAGAACCCAGAAATAATAGAAGCCTCGCATTTTAGAAAACATAACGATGACTTAGATACTGTATATTCTGAAATGTATAGACTAGAAATTATATAATTATTAAACATTGTTAGTTTTATTATCATTTGTGATGAAAACTGTTTCTAAGGGGGTTGATCAAGAATTCTGGGAGGATCCTCGTTTTCTTAAAAGCTGCATTCATTGTTGAGCTTGAGCTAATCCACGCTGAAGAAGCTGTTGGTGTTTATTCAGTTAATTTGTGTGTAGAAGCCAGGAATTACTAGATTGAATTACCAAGGTTAACTATTGTAACTGAGTTGTTACCATTGTTCAGCTACTAGAAAGAATATGGTAACCAGAAAAGTTTAGTTCTTAATCCAACTCTGAATGTAGCAAAATCTGAAATTCATATTTGTTTCTGTTAAATATATCTAACACACTTCTTCAGCGGTTACTTTAATTCTGAGTTCTTTGACTTTAAATACGTGTACTTTTAAAGAATTTTAGCTTTTATTGTAGTTTTGACTTAGTAACTGTAATATATTTTCTCCTGTTGCTTACAGTAAAACTTTTTAGATGGTTTCTCACCATTTTAAAAGCGTCTCTATTTTTGAAATGCATATGAATAGGCAACATGTACCCACTTTTGATTTCTGGTTACACTTTATATCCTGATGCTTTGTGAAAATGTCAGGAAGTTTTATTACACAAAAGAAATCAAGGTTTGAATGAAGTACGCCCTAGGATAATGGTTCTCAGCGTGTGGGTCACAACCCCTCTAGGGTCGAATGACCCTTTCACAGGGGTTGCCTGAGACCGTCAGAAAATTCAAATCTTTACGATTCATAACAGTAGCAAAATGACAGTTATGAAGTAGCAATGAAAGGAACTTTATGGTTGGGGGTCACCACAGCATGAGGAACTGGGTTCAAGGGTCGCGGTGTTAGAAGGTTGAGAACCACTGTTCTAGGGTAATTTGTCTGAAATGAAGTGGAATGTGTCTGTTTCTCTAGAAAACGTGGTGGGGCTTTCAGTCATAGAAATGGTGTTCTGAAAGCTTTTAACACACGTGTGTGCAGACATGTACACAGTGCAAGGCTTTGGGGTCTAACTGTGTGTGTTAGTCAGGGTTACTATCACCGTGATGAAACACCTTGTCCAAAGGCAAGTTGGGGAGGAAAGGGGTTACTTTGCTTAGGCTTCCGTGTTATTTTTCATCATCTAAGGATTGGAACTAAACAGAGCAGGATCCTGGAGCAGGAGCTCATGCAGAGGACATGGAGGGGAGCTGCTGACTGGCTTGCTTCCCCGGCTCGCTCAGCCTGCCTGCTTTCCTTCCTTCCTTCCTTCCTTCCTTCCTTCCTTCCTTCCTTCCTTCCTTCCTTCC
>CABHPP010148436.1:32851-51064 GCA_902168425.1 Peromyscus attwateri
TCCTTCCTTCCTTCCTTCCTTCCTTCCTTCCTTCCTTCCTTCCTTCCCTCCCTCCCTCCCTCCCTCCCTCCCTCCCTCCCTCCCTCCCGAGACAGGGTTTCTCCATATAGTTTTGGTACCTGTCCTGGATCTCGATCTGTAGACCAGGCTGGCCTCGAACTCACAGATATCCGCCTGGCTGTGCCTCTCGAGTGCTGGGATTAAAGGTGTTCGCCATCGCCACCTGGCTCAGCCTGCTTTCTTATAGAACCCAAGACCACCAGCCCAGGAATGGCACCCACACCATGGACTGGGCCTTCCCCAGTCAATCACAAATTAAGAAAATGCCCCTTGGGCTTGCTTACCTACAGCTTTATCTTGTGGAGGCATTTTCTCAGTTGCGGTTTCCTCCTTTTAGGGGACTCTAGCTTGTCTCAAGTTGACATAGAAGCCAGCTGGCACACTGTGTGGCTTTGGGAAGGTACTTTATCTCTTTAAGTCCTAGCCTTATCTGTAAACTGGGATCACCATATCAGCCCTGCACAAATCAGAGGATTAAGCATTTATAAAGTGCATAGGGAACCATGGCTCCTGAAAGAGTCAGCTTTTAGGAAGTGGTTTCAATTAGTGCCTTTAAGCCAGAATCTTTTCTTTGATTATTATTCACTTTCCTGCTTTGGGGCTTATTTCTATTTTCTCAATTAACTTCACAAGTGCATTTGAAAATCTTAAATATTTGTCTCTTAATATGTTTTATCCTCCTGACTTTAGCTTTGACTCAAGAAATTTATGACTCGGAATGAAAAATGAGCACATTGAGATTTTATTGCCATTATTCACCTTTAAAGTCTAGGAGAGCATGGTGCCCTCAGCCTTTCATTCTCGGATGGGCGCTGCAGCTCTGGTTAAGCTACCCCAGGCCGCCCCAGCGCACAGTGCATGTTCACAGGGTATTCAGCGCCTGCAAGTGTGGCCCAGATCTCTGCAAGGCTGAGGGCGCGGCCCTGTGCTGGGGCCTGTGCCTTGTGTGTAGGTTGGTGGCCTTGAGTGGGCTCGGTAGGCTGGGGATCTGAGGGTCTGCAGAGAAGCTGGCCTAGGTCACACTGAGTACAAGAGGAGGGGAAGAGACTGGCCAGGAGGAGGCGTGGCTGGTTACTGCTGCTGCAGGGCAGTTCAGGGGGTCAGCGCAGCAGTGTGTGCATGCTGCTGCTCTTTGCCCTCTGGCTGGCACTAACGGATGGATATTTTAGCCATCCTTTTAGGACTGTCTTTATTAAAGAATAATCACTCTCAGTTTTCACCCCACACTAGATTTCACAGGTCAGACTCATTTTTTTTTTTCACTTTAAGTAAAGTAATAAATAATTACCTTGGCTCTGGATTGATAATTTTCAGAAAAGACTGGTCAGCAGTACCCTTTCTATTCAGAGCAGTCTTTGTCTTCAGAGAGCTCCGGTATTGCTGGGTGTTGTGGTCAGGCAGAGGCAGGAGCCTAGTCAGGGCCAGCCTGCTCACACAGTGATTTCCAGAGAGCTGGGGTATATAGAGAGACCCTCAGATGGGGGAAGAGAGTAGCCACAATATTTGGAGACCCGTGAGGTTCAGATGTTGGCAACATCTTTGAACATCATAGTGGACATACCCAAAGACTCAGTTAATCATTTTTTAAAGAAAAATTGCTATCATGTATTACGGGGACGATTGAATTTTTATGACTTTAAATGAACATTTCCTTTAAATAATGTTTAAATAGGGTTTGGTTTTATCAGGTGGTTTATATTTGTTCTTTTTAAAGTTGTTTTGTGTTTGCTCTGATTTGTTAGGCCGATTTATCTCTGTATAATGAATTCAGATCTTGGAAGGACGAGCCCACGATGGACAGAACATGCCCTTTCTTAGATAAAATCTATCAGGAAGATATCTTTCCATGCTTAACATTCGCAAAAAGTGAGGTAATTTTTTTCATTTTAATAGATCTTCTGTACTTTCTACTGTCGTCGTTACATATTTTAATGTCTTACATGTAATAAATTCCTGTAAAACGTCATGTGATTACCGCTGTTCTGAGCATTTTCTTTCTCTCTTGCCGAGGGTCATAAACACTGAGATGTGTGTTAGTGTGACGTGTAGATATGTACGGAAGGAGGGCGTGCTGCTTGTTTTACACACCCACGCTCAGTTTTCAGTTGAAGCCACTCTGTACACACTCTGTTACAGGCAGTTGCTGGGCTTATCAGCACACCATGAGTATGTGTGAGGAGCTGGGATGTAGCTCAGGGTGAAGGGCTTGACTAGTGCCCGCAGGGCCTGAATTTGATCTCCACCACTGCCAAGACAGAACCTAAGCTGGGACAGAAATATGTTCATAAACAAACAGGAAAAACAATGCTAACTTGGCCCTTGTTGCAGAATTAAGAGCAAGAAAGAAGTAGGCAGATTAAAAACATTTAAGAGGATCAGGTAGTGTCTAAATCATAGACAACTGTAAAGTCATAATTTGAGTTTGCTCTTCTATGTGACAAGTTTGTCTCCAAATAGCCTGTCAACTAATGTTTAAGGAATTCAGTCGTGAGAGTCTTACATAAGCCTTCTTAGGATCTAGCTGTAGCGTCCTTGTAAGGAGAATTGCAGATGTGCATAGCACTGACTGGGTATGGGCCTGCATTGCCAACCATTCACTCGGTGCAGGTAACCTCCCCAGGAGGAACCCGGACCCCTTACTTCCTGTTTATCAGAGGAGACTTGGGGAAAAATGTTAATTTTTTTAAATAGATTTTTATGCCTGTAAATACAAGTTGAGAAAATACATAGCTAAAATTAGTTCATAGTGCTAATATAAATGACAGTATTTATTGCATAAATTTAGCAGGATGTAGCATTGGGATGTTAATTTTGAAGTGGCTTTTGTAGTGGATGTGTAATCTTGGGTAAGGAATGGATAGAGACTGGAATTAATACCTTTAATCCTCTTCCAGTTAATATAAGAAATTCTTCCACTGTAACTTGGTTGTGTATCATAACTGCTTGAATTATGAAAGGAATTAAATGGAGATTGTGACTGGAGCTTTTTCTCCCTTCTCTGTGGTGGCTAAGGCCAAGTTTGTGAAATGGAAGGAAGACTAGCTTTTACTTATTTCCTTACTTTGATTTTTTTTTTTTCTGCCAGCATTTAATTCTTGCTGTTGTTGTTTTAAGCTGGCGTCAGCTGTCCTGGAGGCGGTGGAGAACAACACTCTGAGCATCGAGCCTGTGGGACTGCAGCCCATCCGATTCGTGAAGGCTTCCGCCGTGGAATGTGGAGGACCAAAGTAGGTTTGCACACCCATGCCTTGTGGGCAAGAGTGAGTTCTCGAAGGTGTTGTGTTGTGGTGTTGTGTCTATTCATGTGTGTCTTGTAAATGTGATTATTGTTCTCCTCCTCCTCCTCCTCAGTCTCTTTTTGGTGTCTATAGCCCGAAGACAAACCCCCAGATGGTATTGGTGCTTTCCAAAGTTAAGCTAATTTTCCCCCAGACAAAGTTGTGGTCTGTTTGGTAAAGAAAGGTGTGTGAACGGTTCATCATGAGAAAGGTGACGCATCCTTAGATTTCAGTGTGGCTGTGGAGGATGAGAAGAACCCAAGGGAAGGCCACTGTACAGACTTAGGCAAGAGGTGGGTGTGGGCTTCTCCAGAGAAGCGTCCTTTCAGGGACAGAGCGCACGCTGGGGATGCAGGTGGACTAAGGATGAGAAACAAGTGGTTTCACAGTCCGTCTAGTGAATTGCTGGCCAAATTTTTGTTTTGACAGAGAGAATGAACGAGTTATCTATGAACAGTTGAGTTGGTATAAATACTTGGGTCTTAGGACTGCCATCAAAACCAGTTTGGGAAGGTACTGACTTAGAACTGATCTAACCGGGAGTCAAAACAGGGCACCAGGAGCTAGAGAGACGGCTCCGTGTTAAGTGGTAAGCAGCACTTGATGCTCCTGAGAGAACTCCAGTTCAGTCCTAGTGCCCACATCAGGCAACTCCCAAATCCCTATAACTCAGATCTGATACTTCTGGCCTGTGGGGACTCCAGCACTTATGTGAACATACCCACACACAGATCTGATATATATGTATATATACATAATTAGAAAAATAGTCCTTACGCGTAACATGGATTTTCTAAAGGTCTTATAATAAAACACCTGGAGCCAGATATTGGGATAAATGCTGTAAGATCAGAGAGACAAAGGAACAAGCCACAGCCACCACCTCTTACCTCACCAACTCCTCAGCCTGAAAAGGCTTTCTATCTGAAAGGCCTCTAGCCAAAAGGGACGCTTCTGCTGAAAAGCCTTTAGTTCCTGTCCCCTCACACCTTATATACCTTTCTCCGCCCAGCCATCACTTCCTGGGATTAAAGGCGTGTGTGCTTCCTAGTACTGGGATTAAAGGTGTGTGCCACCACTGCCAGGCTCTGTTTCTCTCCTAGACTGAGTCAATCTCATGTAGTCCAGGGTGGCTTTGAACTCACAGAGATCCAGATGGATCTCTGCCTCCCAGTGCTGGGATTAAAGGTGTGTGCCACCACTGCCTGGCTTTTTCTGTTCTCTGATCTTCAGGCAGGTTTATTAGGGTACACAGTATATCACCACACCTACGTTCCATATTATTTCTATAAAAGATTCTGAAATTGGCGGATAGTTCGGTCTTCCTCATGTGATAGATATTTGGAAATTATGATTTGTCAAAGGGAGGGTAACTGGACTTCACAGCAGGGCAGGCTTTCCCATCTAGTCCTCTGAGAAGAAGGCCTAAAACCTCAGAGAAGTGTCTTTGCCCCAAATCAGCATGTAATTGTGCCTTAACTTCCGTTTTAAAAATAACAGGGTGAGCTTTTGAGGGAGACTGGAAGCCAGAAAGCTCACAGAGTCCTCTGCTCTCGTCAGGCTATTGTGATGCTGGGTACTAGTGAGTCTGTTGAGAAGTTGTGACCTGTCTCTGTTGCTGCTCACATAGTCTCAGGATGACTACAGGATGTTGGCACCACGTGACTGCTTGGCTAGTGTAACTGGTCACGTGTGTGTTTTGGGAGCCACACATCTACTCAGAGTCGTCGTCGTTTAAACTCGTGCTGTGACCTCTGAATTTTAGGGGAATTTATAGTATTAAATTCTGCAAACACCAAATATTTTCCTTTCGGCCCTGCAGCCTCTCAAATGGAAAATCAGATAAAAAGACAGCAATATCTGTACTTTGCAGGTCTGAATCATAGCTTATTTTAAATATGATATGTGGCGGTTTTTACTGTAGAATTTGTGTATGCTTGTGTTATGTCATGCATACTATACATAATGAAAGTGTATTCCAAATGATGGCAAATGGTGCTGTGGACTAACGCGGTCTTAGTAAACCAGTTAGATAGATTAGATTTAGAGGACAATTTACATCAGTGCTTATGGGGACGGTCAGGGAAGGCATTTGTGGGATACACGTATATATTCTGTGTAGAACTGAAGGGAGAGTTGGTCTTCTCTTTTTATTAGTACCTTTTCTTTTCTTTCCGTGGGGCAGAATGTTATGGCGTGCATGTGAAGTCACAGTATACCTTGTGGCAGTTGGTTTCTTCCCCTGCTAGGTGGCTTCCAGGGACTGAATTCAGACTGTCACACTCCGCAGCTAGTGCCTTTCCCCACTGAGCCGTCTTGCTGGCTCAGGTATTGCACTGTTAAACAGACTGTAAGGTAAAGGCCTAGCCAGGTCTCTTGGAGACCAGGTTTCAAAAATGTGATTAAAGAAATGGCACAGTGCTGTAAGAATTTTGAGAAAGGCACGACCACTCTAGTGATTAGGGACTCCCCTGGACGTGGAGAGGTGTGAGTGTGTGAGAGTGTGTGTGTGTGTGTGTGTATGAGTGTGTGTGTGTGAGTGAGTGTGTGTGTGTGTGTGTGTGTGTGTGTGTGTGTGTGTGTTTGAGACAGGGTCTCACTATATAGCTCTGGCTGTCCTGGAACTCACAGATCTGCCTGCCTCTGCCTCTCGAGACTGGGATTAAAGGCGTGCGCCACTGCTCCCAGCTAGGAGGTGGAGAGATTTGGTCTAGGGTTTGGGGTGTGGGTGGAACTGGATAAATTCGACAGGAAAACAGTATGTTCAGAGGACGGGTCAGACAGGGAGGAGAAAGAGATGTGACAGATGAAAGACCAAAATTAGATGGGGTTGGGGCTGGAAGAAGGAAGAATGACTACCCACTTGAAGTATGGTTGGAAGCGTCTTGGAAATTGGTAGGAAAAGTTCTGGCTTGAAAGAAGTCACGGGCCTGGACTTCAGTGCAGCCATCCCCATGTGATAAGACAAGCGAGAATCTGAGCTCTCGAGACAGAGCTGTGGAAAGTACTGCAGCAGTAGCGTGCTTTTTTATTTATTTTTTTAAATTCATTTTACATACCAACCACAGATCCCCCTCTCATCCCTCTTCTCCCCCCGCACCTTCCCCCCGACTCACCCCCCATGCCCTCCTCCAAAAGGGTAAGTCCTCCTCTGAGGGAACAGCAAAGCCTGGTACATTCAGTTGAGGCAAGACCAAGCCCCTCCCCCATACATCAAGCGTGAGCAAGGAGCAGTAGCGTTCTACAGCAGCATCTGGAGAGACGGGTTGGTGGGCATTGAGTCCAGAATCAAACGTGTATTGACTGCCTGCATTAGCATTTAGAAATGGCCATCTAAGAAACGCTGTTTTTAAAGGCAGTTGGAGAAAAGCTTTTAGTAGGGGCGAAGAAACATAGGCCTACACACAGAAAGACCCTCCACAGAGCAGAGCAGGGACTTGGCAAGCCAGAGCTTGGTCCTCTCTCCGAAGGGGAGTTTTTATTTTATTATTCTAAAAATTAATCCCTGAGAACACTTTAGCAAAATCCTTTCAAAATGAGACAAGATGTTAAAAGAATAAATTTTCAGAATAGGTATAACTTGTCTCAGAGCCCAATTTTTTTGATTCAAGGGTTGTTTTCCTTCTGAATAAGTTACACTTTTTGCAAGTTACAAGGACTTTCAACTTAAATTTACTGACCTCTGACCCTTCCTAAGCTAGTAGTTAGTACTTTGAAATATTGCCACAGAGCATAAAGCAGTTTGCAGGTGTGTGTGTGCGTGTGTGTAATTGGGCACAGTAAGTAAAGTAATCTTTTTGAAAAGAATTAAAAGATAATCTCTTTTCAAAGAGATTTGCAGGGCCATCTCTAAAATTACCCTGTTCCAAATAATGTATTTTACACTTGGTTTCTTAATGTGGAGGAACATTTGGGTCATGGTTTTTTTTTTTTTTTTTTTTTTTTTTTTTTTTTTAGGTAGAACTAAAGTCTAATGTAGTTCATATATATATTGTTTTTCTTTGTTATGTAATTTGTAATGTCTCGTCAGGTGCTATGGGCCACTTAGTTTTACTGAGAGCTATGCTAACTTTGCATTGACAAAGACTGGTAGTTGTGTCTGCTCAGGTTCCCAGCTGACTGGGTTGACAGCCAGGCTGCTGCAAGGCCAGCCTGACAACCTGCTTCCCCTCCTGGAGTGGCATGGTGACAGGCGGCTCATCACTTATGTAGCAGTCAGTGACTGGCTGCTTGGTGCCAGGCCTTCAAGGGGAATAAGCCACAGTATACCCTCAAGAACTGTGTAGCCTCGTCCAGCCAGAAGGGCTGCAGGTAGAAAGGATGGTGTGAGATGGACCTCTCACACAGGCGTGAAGGTTTCCTGCTGAAAGGCCATCTTTGAAACTTTTTATTTTCTGTTTTCTTTTTTTCTGGAGCTGAGGACCGAACCCAGGGTGTTGCGCTTGCTAGGCAAGCGCTCTACCATTGAGCTAAATCCCCAACCCCCTGAAAGGCCATCTTATTTCTTTATACTCTTACGTCGCATACTAAATGCAGCCAAACCTACAGCCAAACCTACCAATCAAACACATTCCATTTGGAGGCTGTTACCCTGCAAACCACTAGCAATGGTTTTTAAGACTTGAATAATCTGGATTAGATTCTTTTCAGCTAGGAAGATGAAGTTCTGTTAGCAGGCGGAGTGCTGACCTGCAGCTGCTGCCTCCTTTGTACATTTGCTCTCAGCTAGGGCATGTATGGAAAACATCCGTGTCCGTTTCCAGAAGCATGCTCAGTGTTACGGTCCTAAGCCCATACTGGAACACAAGTCCACAGGGCAGGGACTTGGTGCTTTTCATTACAGTGGTCCAGCATCCAGAACAGGCCTGACACACATTAGATTCTCAGATATTTTCTATCTTAATGAAGAGACAACTTGTATTAAAAAAAAAATGGGGCAAATGCTTTTAACTATAAAACAAAACTGAAATTTGTTATTTTGCAGAAAATGTGCTCTCACTGGCCAGAGTAAGTCCTGTAAGCACAGAATTAAACTAGGGGACTCAAGCAACTATTACTATATTTCTCCTTTTTGCAGATACAGGGTAAGTGACAACATGACCATGATGTTTAATAAATAATGTTTGCTTTGCCGTAAAACTGGCTAGTACTGACACCTCTCCCTTCGTCCTAGATCACTTCTGTATGTAACTTTTTTACATACATTCGATATATTCAGCAGGGACTCGTGAAACAGCAGGATGGTGAGTGCTCTCAATTCATTGTGAACATTTACATTGAAGTTTAGCCAATCAGGACAAGCAGTGTGCAGAAATAAACTGTTGAACCTGTGGACCAGTGAATTGCCCTTAATAGTTCTAACAAAATGTATGGATCCTTTAGAAAAGAAATGTGTCTTCCAAAAATGATGTTTTTATTTCCCTCATTTCACTCTTGAGTTTTGAGCAGAACCAGTTTTACCTTGCTAGGGATATATGATAAGTCAAACTATAAATGTAAAGGGTGTCCTGGAGCTTACTGCATTTACCCCTTGAAAGATTAAATGGCAACTACTTGGGAGGTTGAGACAGGAGGATAACAGATTGAAGGCCATCAAGAACTGTAGGATGAGTTCAAGGCCAGCTTAAGCAAGTTAATGGCATCCTGCCTTAAAAAAAAAAAAGCGAAAGAAGTTTAAGAAAAAATGTTGGGATGGGTGTAGCCCAGTGGTAGAGTGCTCCCTTAGCATGAGTGAAGTCCCAGGTTTGGTTGCCAGTACTTGGAGGGTGTGTGTGTGAGAATGAGCAAGCTCTACAGGTGGTTAGATTTCTTCTCATTGATGGAAAGTGGAAGGGGCCAACTGTCAGTTTCCTGTGGTTTCGACTTTCACGTGTCACTTTAGAAGGCATTGATGTGATGATTCTGAACAGAGAGAACATCACCGCATTCTGCAGCAGCAGAAACGGATGCGCTGACTGTCGAGGTTGTCTTAAGATTTCAGTGTCGCCTTCCAGGGTTGCTAACGGACTGTAACCCAGAGTCTTAAGTACTCAGCGTGAGGGCTGGTGCCTCCTGACAGCTACAGAGCGCACTTACTGAGTGCACGTGACTGTTTCAGAACGGAGGGAAGAGCCATCTTTTTGTATTTGACATTGTGGGAAATTCCATGTAGATTTTTATGGGTGTTGAAAATATTTCTGTACTGCAAGACTAATTCTTTTCAGTCACATACACGAGTGAAAAAATTTGTGTTAAAATTAGACTGGCAAAGACTCAATTCAGTCCTTATGGCTCTGGTGTATGGAACTGCCATATTTATTTGGAATTGCATATAATTAATTTTCTTTTTTTTCGAGACAGGGTTTCTCTGTGTAGCTTTGCGCCTTTCCTGGATCTTGCTCTGTAGACCAGGCTGGCCTCAAACTCATAAAGATCCGCCTGCCTCTGCCTCCCGAGTGCTGGGATTAAAGGCGTGCGCCACCACCGGCCGGCGCATATAATTAATTTTAATGTATAAAGGAGGCATGGGACCAGTCTCTAATATTGGAGCTAAAGGCTATGAAACAAAAATAGTTTGTAAGTGTGTAATGATTTTTAAAATTTTAATAACATCTTTTGAATACCTGTTGATGGATAATATGATGCAAATTTTCTCCTTGTTACAATAAAAGATTTGAGGGAAGTCTGAAAACAATTCGCTTCATGAAAATAGGAAGAAAGTGTCTTGGATAGAGTGACAGATGTGATATTCCCACTGGTTTCTGTTAATTTTGCATTTCATGTATCTAGTATACTGCATATACCATGTGGGCCCCTTTTTAATTAACTAAAATTTTAATTTAAAAACCTATTCATTATCTGAGCCTTGTATTTAAAAAAAAAAAAAAAGACTAGGGTCACTTAAATCCAAGGCACAGTTTCTCAGCCTTTGTACTACAGCCTAGCCACCTTAACACCCCCCCCCCCCCAAAGCCAAATGCTTCAAGATACAAAACATCGAGTGTGGACGTAATATCGAAAGCAGGCAGACCATGCCTGACCTTATTGTCAGAATGCGTGTACAATAAAAATCCTACTTTTAGGCTTTGTGTAGAAGAGCCACAGGAAACTTTCTTTTTTGAGACAGGGTCTCACTCTGTAGCTCTGTGTGTTCTGGAACTTGTTTTGTACAATAGACTGGCCTCAAACTCACAGAAATGCTCCTGTCTCTGCTTCTGGAGCCACCACACAGGCTCCACATTGAAGCCTTTTAATTTTGAGTTGCAAGTTGGGCCCTTTCCCCAAGGTTATCTCATTGGGTCTTTGTAAATGTTTGTTTCGTTTTGTTTTAAATTAAAATCTGGTCCCTTTCTTCTCAGAAGCATTTCAGATAATGAATACTTTCTTGTATTGATATTTTGAGCTTGGATAATTATGAGTGTGTGTGTGTGTGTGGTTGGGTGTGTTATAGCATATTTTACAGCATCTCTGGCCTCTACTCATTAGATACCAGTAGAACCTCAAGACGCAACAGTGAACAGCGTTTTCACTGTTTGCAGACATTGCCAGATGTGCTTTAGGGACAGAGATCCCCCTGATGAGACCACTGACGAGTCAGCGTGTGCTGACCACAGACCTTGTATTGCTTGAAGCACAGAGCCCTCCTCTCCCACTTGGACTGGGAATTTAAAAAAGAAGTGTGGACAATGGAAGTGTGCAGTTGGACCTCAACATTTATTTGTTGTTATTTCTGATTTGAGCCATACAAAACAACTTCCCTTTATCACTTCAAGAAACATTACTGACTCTTCTGTGTCCTGGGAGAATGAAACATCCGAGGAAGAACACCCCAGTGCAGAAGACTCAACCAGCTGAATAACAACCTTTGGATAATTGAGCCTTAATGTACTTAAGGAGGCAACAGAATTAGCGTTTACTCTAGACACTGAAATGCCTACTTTTATCTGTGTTTATCATGACAAAACTAATGAGTATTGCTTAATGGCTGGTAAAGCTGGGGTGCCCACAAGAACATGGAGAAGTCTGTGAGACGTGCGCAGTGTGAGGAAAGGCCCAGCTTTGCATTTCAGCAAAGCTCACATTTTCCTTGACGCTTGAGCAGTAACTACACGTTATGATTGACATGTCTCTTCTCTGTCTGTGCAGTTGATCAGATGTTTTGGGAAGTTATGCAGTTGAGAAAGGAGATGTCGTTGGCCAAGCTGGGATATTTCAAAGAGGAACTCTGACGCACTGCATGGGGCCATGTGTGCTCCTTCCTGGACAACTGAAGAGTGGTGGAACGTTGTTATGGTTAATATTTATTTCCGAGGAGAGGACCCAAGACGGACGTCCTCTTGCACATTACACTAAGAAGCGCTGTGATTTCTTTGAGAGCGACTGAGCTGTACTTACTTATCCCTTAATGGAACACACTATGAAGAATTGCAGGTGTGCTAGTGATGGTAATTCAGCACTGCAAATCAAAAGCACCAAATAAATATCAGACTGAGTGTGTGTCTCTTCCTTAGCTCTGACCTGACGTAGAGAGTTGCAGACGGCAATAGGCGTTTTCACCTTGTACCCTGTGGGAAGCAAGGAAGGGGCTGTGTGAACAGGACTCAGTGTGTGTCTGTGTGTATGTTGACATTGAAACACAGGTTTTAATTTGTTTTGTTTTCCACTGTGAGGTTTTTCTTTTATTAATTATTTTTTTTTCTAGCTTGATAACATTTTCCCTACCCCGCCTCCTCTCCTCCCAGCCCCTCCCCCACCCCGCCCCCTTCTCCACTCCTCCTTTGCAGAAAGGTTTTTACTGAGGTTTGGAAGTTACTCTGCTTGCAGTAACCCAGTGAATTCCTTTATTGTAGTGATTTGTCAAGTAGAAAATGAAGAGCCTAGAGATCTTAACCCTAGAGGAGCATTCTTGAGCAACCTGATGTAGGGGCTCAGGTTACCCATTGAGCACTATCATGGAATCGAAGGATATTAAATAAACAAACAGTGTCGTGGTCTAAAAGAATGGTATCTGCCAGTTCTGAGGGATCGGGCAACCACTTGATCTCTTAAATTTTAACTAAAGCTGACACAAAGAAACTACTAACATAATTCCTGCCAGTAAAAGAGGTTTATGATGGAGACAAAGTATAGGAAAGGAGACCCCACTTCATTGTCTCCAGTGAGAACACTCCTGCTCACAGCTTTGGAGAAAAGCCTTGGACTTTGAGATGTTTCCTACTCCTACACTCAGCTCTGAAACAAAAAGACTTGCTTTACTGATTGTGTGTGTGTGTGTGTGTGTGTGTGTGTGTGTGTGTGTGTGTGTGAATGTTTACATGTGTGTATGTGCATCACACTCGTGCCTGGTGCACACAGAGGCCAGAAGAGGGAGTCAGGCCTGGAACTGGAGTTGCCGACAGTTGTGAGCTGCCAGGTGGGCACTGGGAACTGAACGTAGGTTCTCTATCTCTCCAGCCCTTCCTTCTTGCTTTATAAATAAATAAGATTTCACTGTGATTAAACCTCCACATCCTAAAAAGAAGGTTTTTACAGTTTATGTATTTGTGTGGGGGCGTGCCTGTGCATTGGAGGTACATGACAGCTTTTGGAAATCTGTTCTCTCCTCCCCCTGTGTGGTTTCCAGTGATCGACAAACTCAGGACATCAAGCTCAGTGACAACCCCTGTACCTGGCGGGCCTTTTCTCTGGTGCAGATCTCCACACTCTGATCACTGTATGTTGATTGTAATTAAACAATTTAATTGTTTCTAGAGATTGGGTTGTTTTCAGTTCTTTACATATCATGATGTTGTGATGAGTCACCTTATGCGTGCATACTTCTGTGAACATTGTGGGTCTTCCTGCGTGTTCATGCCTAGTGTTTAAGGATGGTCGCGGCCATGGCCGGATTGCCCACTAGAAATCTGAACCACCCGCAGAATCAAATTAAATGTGCTCATTCAAGGCTTCAGAAGCTTTTCCACAAAATCACTTTTGGAGACAGTACATAAATAAGAAAAACAAGTTCAGGAGATGCTGAAATTGAAAGAAAAAAAAAGTGGGACTTCATGTGTAGCTCACTGGTGGAGTACCTGCCTACCGTGCACAAAACCCTGGCTTCCATCCCTAGCACCACAAAACAAATCCAAGTGAACCAGGTATTTGGGCAAAGCTTGTTGATAGCGTAAATGAGAGCACTACAGGAAGACAAGGAACGGCAGGTCTCTGACTCTCCCGAACGAACACTTTCCAGCATCGACAGTGGGCACCGACCATGAACAGTAGGGTTTCATTAGATTTCTTACCTGCTAGAGGTAGCAGTGTCGACAGGGCAACAGGAGTAAAAATGACCAAGTAGAGAAGCATATGATACGGAAATAAAAATAAGATGCTAGAAGACGATAAACTCAGCAGTTTATAGTGTGAAAAGAGTCAAATTGGATTCAAATGTATGATACATACTCACAAAGCATAGGGCAGAGGCTGAAGAAGAATGGGGGAAATAAAGAAAATGATAGTGTTTATATGAAGTACAAGTGTTTATACCAAATGTATTTATATGAAAATACATGTGTTTATACGATTAATAGCCCAAATAGATACTAAGATAAAAAGTACTAACCCCTTGTAACTCTACTCCTGCACCGTCTCCACTACAGCATCCCTGGGTGTGGGGATGACCCACGGGTGGCAGGCAGGACCATGATGACGGTGATGAACAGCTCAACAAGGCTCTGGCATCTTTCCCGACTCCTGCCCAGGCAGATGCTTACCTTGTACAGCTCTGGTCCTCTCGCCGGCCAGACAGCTGCGCTGTGAGGGAGGCTCTTAAGGGATGCACTGAGAGGACTGAGTCTCACTACTTGACACTGAATGCACAGTGATCCAACCCTCCAGACAGCTCGTCTTCCAAACTATAACTGGACTTTGCTCCTACAGCGTTCACTGGTGTGTTTCACTGGACAAGGTCCTGAGACGCTGGAGAGCTGCTTCTAACCTTGACAGGCACCTGTACTTCCCAGACAAGGAGGGATGCATAGGCTTTGTTCACTACCCTGGGAGGCATCCCTGCTGCTGGAAGTGGAGGCCTTGTTCACTCTTCACATGTATTAGCAGGAAAGCCACCCTGCTTCGCCAGAACTGCCATCTCAGGGATGAGCAAACTGTTCACATACAGTGAAATGTCCAGGAGGAAGCTCCGCCTTGTGGAATGTTCTCCAGGAAATCTAGAAGATGCCGGTATCTTAGACATGTAAAACTTGCTTATATTGGAGGACAGTCTTGATGGGATGATGATCTTTGGTAGCAGCTGGGTAAGGAAAGTGAAAACGACCAAGTAAGTAAAAGCTGGTACAGTTGAGGCTTTCTAAGATTGGAAGGTCAGCTTTGGCACAGAACTCTGAGGAACTGGAAAGAAATGGGTGAAAGAGGAGAACCACAGAGGAAAAGCACATGGGAAACAGTTACGTGAAACACTCCTGATGCAGCCAATATCCAGTTCCTGGGGGAAGCTGAACATGATGTGGAGGACGGTGAATGGGTGCTGGAGGAGGGGGGTGAGGACCATATGGATTACACAATTCTGCTGACCCGGGGAGTGACCTGCAGACAAACGAACTATCCCCATCTCCAGAGAGGTGTGGCCTTGTGGCCACCGTGGCTATCCCGGAGGGTTTGATTTAACACTTTAGGGGAAATATTTAGGAGAATATGCTGATCACATTCGTCATTGAATTTAATCTCACCTTTAAGTTAAAAGCGAGCATTGGAGATAGAAATGACCACTACATAATACTACAAAGACAAAAAGTTGGGGGGGGGGATGAAGTACAGCCAGATGTCATGACTGTGCCTAGAATCCTCCCTCCTCCCCCATTAGGACCCAGGAGGATAAAGAGTTTGAAGTTAACCTTAGCTACATAGCAAGTTCAAAGCCAGCATGGACTTATTGAGACCCTATTATTTTTTTTAATGGGGATGTTAGAAAATGTTTAATTTCTAAGTCTTGAATAACAGCATAAGATACAAAGAGTTAGGCTTGAGAAGAAATCATATACCAAACTTTTTTTTTTTAGAGCAGTGGTTCTTTACCTATGGGTTGTGACCCCCATAGGGGGTGGAATGACCCTTTCATGAGGTTTGCCCAAGACCATTGGAATGCACAGAAGTTTACATTATTCATAACAGTAGCAAAATTACAGGAAGTAGCAACAAAAATAACTTTATGGTTGGTGGACTCACCACAACATGAGCTGTATCAAAGGGTCACAGAGTTAGGAAGGGTGAGGCCACTGATTGAGAATGAGCGAAGTGATGAAATAAAATTACAGAAAATAAGACCAGTGGAGTAAAGAAGGGAATCTGGAACACCCAAGCAAGAACACATGGACAACAAAGCAAAAGTTGACTGAAAAAAAATGAGAAAAATTTTAGGCAAGTTTATCATGAAGAAAACCCGCACAGATAACCAATGTTGGGAATGGAAACAGTTGCTATTATAGATTCTGAAGACACCAGATGCAGTGGGCATCATCAAACATGCCAGTTACCATGGAAATTCAAGCAAGGTGGAAAAGTTTCAGGAAGAAGTTGACGAAGAAGAAATAAGCTTTACTATTCTTATTAAGGAGATAGTTAAGATTTTCCTCACAAAGTTTAAGGCACAGATAATTTTACCAAGACCAATGGGTTATTCTGATATGCAAATTTACTCAGATAATAAGATGCCAGCCACAGCCAAACTAATATCACATTGATACTAGCACCACATAGAATCAATGTGAGGAATGAAAGGTTTATATAGTCATGAGCCTAACACACTGACCAAATGAAATCTTACCTCAAGAATGCAGCTAAATGGCATATTAGAAAATTGACCTCCTTTGCTGTAGAATGAAAGTAAAAAGCCAATTGATCAATAGATGAAAAAAAAAACACCCTGATAAAATTGATACCTGCTAAAAATAACGGAGTCATCTTTAAGTGGGAGAGTAATTTCGATATGTTAAGGATGCCTGAAAATGCTGTAATCACTATTCTTGGGAGAAGAACATGAGGAATAGCTTTAAAATAATCAACAAGACAAAGGCATGGAGAGAAAAAGACCCACAATGGAGGAAATCTCACAAAGCCCCGCCCCTCGATGAACTACCGACCATGACTTCTGGGAGTGGGAGAGTCGATCTTCCCTAGGGATGAGCCCCCTAAGTGGTTATCCAGTATGAAGTAGTCAGCCCCCAAACATAAGAGCAACATTAAATGGACCCAGCAGGTTGTATTTATATATCTATATGTGTGTGTAAATTCAACAATAAAAAAGAAGAGTCCATGAATTTGAGAGGGGACATGGGGACATGGGAGAGTTGGAGGGAGGAGAGATGGAGGTGAACTGGTTGTAAATACTGATATATAAAATTCTCAAAAAAATGAGCGCCTCTGTTGCACGAATTACTAAAATGGTCTTACAATAAAAGAACACCAGACCAGATATTGGGCTAAATGCTGAAAGATCAGAGAGACAAAGGAACAAGCCACAGCCACCTCTTACCTCTAGGATGCCTCAGTCTCCTCACGCCTTTTATACCTTTCTTCAGCCTACTTAGTGCTGGGATTAAAGGTGTGTGCCACCACTGCCTGACTCTGTTTCTCTCCTAGACTGAGTCAATCTCATTTAGTCCAGGGTGGCTTTGAACTCACAGAGATCCAGACAAATCCCTGCCTCCCAAGTGCTAGTATTAAATGTGTGCGTCACCACTGCCTGGCCTCTGTGTTTAATCTAGTGGCTTTTTATGTCCTCTGATCTTCGGGCAAATTTTGTTAGGGTACACAATATATCACCACACCTCACACTTGCCTATAATTCTAGCTTTAGGGAATTTCATACCCTCTTCTGGCCTCTGTGGGCACCGAGGGCACACTGTATTCATGTGTGCTTACCCACACACAGTCACACACATAGCATAAATAAAAATTAAAATTCTTCAAAATCAAAACAAGGATAATAATTTTCCTCATTTTAAAAATCTGACATAGTAATAGAAATATTACCACCAAACAGAAAGATAAGAAAAAAAAACCAGTCTAATTATTGGAAAGAAGATAGACTAAAAAAGTTTTGCAGTTTATGTAGTTGTACACACAGAAAACCCCATTTAAAAGCCCACCATCACATTAGTAGACCTTAATTGGGCAGTCTACTAAAATTAAGAATCAATATATAATTGAGAATTCAAATGTTCGCTAGTTTTGTATAGAGAAGGTGATAAAATTTAAAGACAGATGAAATGCTCATGACTAGGAAAATAAAAACCTATCAGTTCTTACTAAGTGATAGGTAGGTAGTATTCCTCCTGGGCTTGACAAACTGGTTATGAATATATATGACTGACTAAAAGATAATAAAAAGTCAAGGCACCAATGGAAAAGAAGAAAGGAGGTCTTTGACCCCTACTTATGAGGCTGGATATTAATGTGTTAGCATGTGCAGAAACGGACAGACCAGCCAGGCCACAGCTGATCTATAGCAGATTTGTGTACATAAACTTGATACTGACCCAGCAGGCATGCTATAGATAATGCTTCTCAACCATCCTAACGCTGCGACCCTTGAACGCAGTTCCTCATGCTGTGGTGACCCCCTGGCCATAGAATTGTTTTCCTTGAACATTTATGCCCCAAATACAAAGGCACCCACATTCATAAAAGAAACACTACTAAAGCTTAAAACTCACATCAAACCCCACACATTAGTAGTGGGAGATTTCAACACACCACTCTCACCAAAAGACAGATCTACAAGACTGAAACTTAACAAAGAAATAAAAGACCTAACAGATGTTATGTCTCAAATGGACTTAATAGATATCTACAGAACATTCCACCCTAACACAAAAGAATATACCTTCTTCTCAGCACCCCA
>CABHPP010148437.1:10161-33510 GCA_902168425.1 Peromyscus attwateri
TCCTAGGGGCGACAGTCACACCTATGCTCCAACACCCACTTCTGACTTCTAGGGGCGACAGCCACACCTCTGGTGTACAGGCATATATGCTAGCAAAACACCCATGCACATAAAATAAATACATCTTAAAATTAAAAAAATTCAAATTATAGTCTATTTCTAAGATTATATGGACATTAAAGCTAACCCTCTTTATATAAATATTTAAACAAATATTTATTGTAGATTGATAATGAGCTATTAAATACTAAAAGTCATATGTAAATGATCTGATCATTTCCTCATTTACCAATGGTACCTCTTCATAGTCTATTCAAAGTCTAATATATATACACCCTTTATTGTGTCTAAATATAATGCAATTTATTTTACCAAGCCATTTTAAAACCAAGTTGTACTAGTGTAGAAAGAAAAGTATTGATTAAAAAGAAAAAAAAAAAAACTGAAGGCACAAATGTTACTCCATGGTATTTAAGGCACTAGCTTTTTTTTTTTTTTTTTTTTGAAAGAATAGGTAGCTTTGCTGATGCAGAGTTTTTCTTTTTCCCTTTAGAGTTCTGTGCATGCACTTAAAAGCAGAATGTTGACTGATAATTGGAGATACTCCAAAGGTTCAATTATGTCTTCTATATAAAAAAGAAAAAAATATTAGCACATATTGCCTTTTTGGAGCACAATAAGATTCATCCTTGTAGAGGCAATTTGTTATAAGCAATTGCCTTTTCCTATTAGGAATTATACGACTACATATCTTTTGACACAATGGAAAACTTATTTTCATTACAGTTTTGTACTTTGGATAATATATTAGAAGCCTAGCTCATTCAGTGTGTGAGTACTTTTCCTTATGTGTGTTGTTTATAAATATGCAAGTATATACATTTTTTGTGTTTGTGTTTTATTTTATTTTAGAATCTAATCTCTACTTGTCTTAGTTAGGGTTTCGATTGTTGTGAAGGGAAACCACAACCCTGGAAAATCTTTCAAGGTAAAAGATTTAATTGGGGCAGGCTTACAGTTTCAGAGGTTTAGTCCATTATTGTAAAGGCAAGAGGCAAGGTAGCAAGCAGGCAGGTATGGTGCTGGAGAAAGGTGAGAATTCTACATTTTGATCTGCAGACAATAGGAAATGAACTCTGTCCCACACTGGGTATAGGTTGAGCATATGAGACTTCAAGACCCACCCCCAAAGTGACACACTTCCTCAAACAAGGCCACACCTCTTAATAGTGCCACTCCTTATAGGCCAAGCATTCAGACACGAGTCAATGGGGTCCACAGCTAAACAAGCCCTCATATCACTCTTTCCTAAATTATGCTTCTCTGAAAACTGCTGTCAATGTGTTTGAATGTTTTGATACCCTAGTTTATCAGTATTATAAAAAAAACAAAGTAATTTATCAAACAATATGATACAAATGTGAATAGATACAAAAATGGAAATTTTAAGCAAAACTGTTAACACATCTTCTAACCTATCCTTTTCCAAATTTGAAAAATCTATTCTTCAACATTTTCAGGATATGATTTTCAAATAAAAAACAAAGAAAATCACACTAATGAAGCTTTTAATTGTGTTATAGCCATGTAACTAGAAAATAACTCTTAATTTTATCATAATGTATGATGAGATATTTGAGTTTTATAGACTCACATTTCACCATGTATTAAAGTCACACTGGTGTATTAGGATTTATCTGAAATGTATCCTTTAAGACTATTATAATTTACTTTGATGTTAATGTGATTACTTCATCAAATATGCTAATTTCAATCCCTATTTCTCTAAGCAAACTTGTCAAATCTCAATGAATGGTTTAATAAACCATGAAATAGTCATTCATAGAAGTGATACACATAATTAGTAAATGACCAATTTCTGAAAACTCCAGTGTACTTTTCTCCTGGATTAAGTGGATTCAAGTGGAACAAATCTTCTGAAGTAACTGAAAACTATAAAGCACACCAACAATATCACAACTGAGCAATCTGTCTCTATTGATGGGCATACACAATCAGGGTAATGGGGGATAATTACATAATGAATGAACTGGTAAGACATTTTTCCTAATGATAAAAGCTAGGGTCATCTCAGAAGAGGAATTAGGGAAAAAATGACTTCATTAGATTGCCTGTAGATAAATTTGTTGGATAATTTCTTGATTAATGTTATGAATGCAAGGGTCCAGTACACCGTGGCCAGGGCCACTTCTGGGTGGAAGGCCCCAGGTTGTACAAGAAAGCAAACTGAACAAGCGAGGACAGCAAGCCAAGAAGTAATGTTTCTCCCCAATCTATGCTTCCATTCCTGACTTCACTTTGTACTCTGCCTTGAGTTCCTGTTCTGGCTTCCCTCAATAAACTGTAAGCCAAATAAACATTTCCTTTCCCAAGTTGGTTTTGGCATAGTGTTTATCATAGTAATGAAAGGCCAAACTAAGAAAATGAGTTAGGAAAACAACCTGGAATTGCACAGAAGTTGTGAAACTGGACATTTCTGGAAAAATTTCTGAAAAAATCTAGAAAGATTTTCCAGAAACTTGAGAGCAAAAGTCTTATAGTAACTTACAGAACTTCAAAAATGAATTCACTTATCCATTGTTTATATGATCTTGACTTATTAAATCGAATTACTTGTTTTTAAAAAAAAATATGAAATAATTTGCAATGTTATCTGTAGGAGCCTTTATTGTTGTAATTATATTATGTTGTTAATATCATTAATAACATAAATAATTAACACTTTCTTACTTTTTGAAAAATAATGTTATAATGTTTGTGAGAGCTCTATTATATTATGCATTTTAAGATGAACTGCATAGAATATATACTTTTGAAATCTTGCTTCAATTTTTTGGTTCTCATTTTAAATAATTGCTTTGTGTTAATAAATGCTTCAAATCCCAAAATTAATTTAGTGTACACATTTAAAAATAAATTTTAATCTCATTTGGAAGTAAGAATCTTGTCCTCATTCTGCACTAAACTGCTTTGGAGGTAATTTCTTTGATTTCCTGAAAGTCCTTTTTCTTTTACCTTGTGTACTTGGCAAGTCTTTCAGTTTAAAAATTGTATATGCCTTCAGAACTGATGTAATTCCATTTAGCATTTAAGGTTATTTTCAAATATTTCATTGGATTCTTTCTTCAATATAATCATAATTGGACAATCATAAAAAAACACATTTCTCCTTGCATTCCATGGCACTTTGGCACAAGATAGTAGAAAGTCTACAGTGTGTTTTTGTTCTTATTTTTTGAATTTTTTTGTAGTTTGTAATTTTTCTTTTGTTTTCCTTACAGTTTGAGATAAAGGTGTACTGTGAACTTACTAGGTAGTCAGTTCTTTTATAATATATACTTTTCGAAATGTATGTCTATTGTCTGTGGGTGTGTTCACAGGAGTGCTGGTGCCAGTGGAGTCCAGCATTGCTGGATAATTCTGTAACTAGGGTTCCAGGTAGTTGTGAGACCCTAGACGTGTGTGCTACACCTCAAACATGTGTCTTTTCCAGTGCAGTCTGCGCTCTTATGCTTTGAATCTTCTCTCCAACCTCCTCCATTATAATTTTAATGATGCTTTCACTCAATTTAAACAAGCTTCTATACAATAGACACTGAAGCAAATCAATATTGAACCTACCATCACATCAACACTATGCTGTTTGAATTTCTCTCATCAACTAGAAACATTCAATAATAATAATAATAATATAAGCCCTTATGAATTATAGTTGTATTGGATTGCAAATTATTATTTCTCTATTTATCTCTCAAGACATACTTGTCACAATCATTTCAGTTTATGGAAACATGATAGGCATGCCTGAATATTTGAACATAGATTTCTGAAAGTCTCAATTTTGTGGTACGCTGCAATGATGAATCAAGTGTTCTGGTTCTGACAAGATGGCTGATGAGTCAAGTACTTCTTTTGCCAAGGAAACATGAGTACTTGAACTTCTTCAGGACCTATGACCACAACAATGGAGTAGCTGAGACACAAGGACCCTGGAGAAAGTTGGTCAGTCAGCTTTGCTGGATTGGTGAGCTCCAGGCACAGTGAGAGACTTTACCTCAAAACTAAGGTAGAAGTGATATAGGCAAAAACCCAAGATCTGCTTCTGGCCTCCGAACACAGGCACACACATGTGCACTGACAATACACACAAACATGTACATGCACATAAACATGTACACATACATATAAAACACACATAAGAATTAAAATTATAGAATAAAGAATTATTTACACTATTTTCCACCTTTGTAGATAGTTAGAACAAGAGCTTAGAGACTTACCATCCATCTACATTTCCTCTTTCTGGTTGTCAGTGTTGATAGTATTTTCTATTACTGTTCTGCATTTGTTCTGATTTTATAGTTAATATTGTATTTGTTATGAACAAATGTAAAATGTAAAGCTCATGCTTTACATTACAATATTCTCTTTTATTTAAATACTATATTGTTTTTCATATTATATAGTGAAAACTCTTTTCTTTTGGACAGAATAATTTACATCTATAGTGAAAAATAATTCCATGACTCAGCATATGACAAATATGAGTCAGAATCATTTATGGTTTATCAAATAATAATATATGCCACGTGTAACTGAGCTCTTTTGCTATAACATCAGAAAAAACTTTCCTAACTATAGCACCTACATATTATTACAGAAATATTAATGATATAATAATTCCTCATATTTTAACATTTATTACGTTTAAGTGGAGTTAGTTATTGTTTACTAAAATTCATCTATCCCTATTAATTACTGGCACAGAAAATATTGTGTAGAAATTTCCTATTTCAACATGCCTTGCTCCAAAAATGAAATAATATTTGTTTGAGTGAAGAAGAATAATGTTGATATCTCAGCAGCCTAGATAATGTACTTATACAATCTAGTATGAGCCTAAAGTGCCTAAGCCTAAAAAAGAATATGAGTTCCAAGAAATAAACCTCTGGGTGTACAAATGGGTCATGTTTGAGAACTGTAATCGTGTGTGCACGGTTACGTTTCACAATATAATCTAGAATATTCTACAAACGTGCATAGTAATGTCCTAATGTATTTGATGAATCTTAAAATGAAAGTAAATATATTATGTTTACCCCAATGAGATCATCCTATATTGAATATTATTTCATCATTTGACTCAAATACACTTAATGGATTATTTCACTCTTACAGAGAATTATGCAAGATTTCAGTTTAATTGTATAATGTGTGCCACATGTCTAGGTGACCCATTTTAATTGATTAGTTACTAACTATTTATGTAAAAGTAAATGTGAATCTACTGGAAAATTGTTTATCCTTGAATAACTCCTAATTTTCAGCCAAAGTAACCTACAAAGTCATGTGGGTAAGGAGCAAAGTTCATAGACACATCCATATAACAATATATTAGTCTATGATTTCATTTATATGGTTTATCACTATAAGTTCAACCTAACATCTACATTTGTACCTTCTAGACATGAGCTAGGGCTCAAAGCATGACTTTTTACCCCTAAGTAATATGCTGTATATGAATAAAGTGTCTTGCTAACTGGGAACTGGCAACCATTATTAAATGAGAATAATATTTGACATTATTAAAGTGGAACACTCATTTGAACTTCAGTAGTAATCAAAATCACCCCTCATCTACTGGAGACCCCTTGGGCTACCTCAGAAAGCCTCATGGCAGGAGGTGAAGAATGAAACTCAGGGCAGTGCCATTGCTGCAAGCACTGGGTCACATTCTTCCAGAGACTGACCTGGTGGTTTACTTTTCTTACAATTTAAAGATGGCAGAACTTGTGCCCTGTGGACACCTTTACAATGAGAATGAATTTTATTGGCTGATCATTGGTTAGGGACCAGAGGAAGGATCCATGATAAGCTTTAGGATAGATTCTACTGCTGGACTGTATAAAATTCATGGGGCCCCTTCCACTGGAATGTGTTCTAGTCATTGCATATTAGGGACTAAAGAATGCTCAGGATATTGGGGAGGATCAAGGTGGAGGTTGGCTTCTAATAGAATAGCAAAGAATCTCCAGGTTTATTGATGATTTTTCACTGTCATTCCTGTTGACTAGATGTCATTCATTCCCTTCCATTAAAGAAAGTAAGTCCATGTGATTGACAATCCTGGTTTCTCCAAAGCTTATTCTAAGTTGTGCTCCCTAAACCCATCCAAAGGGGCTAGACTAATTTTGCAGCCTCTTCTGCATGCAAATGCTAAATAAGCCTGCTGGTATCCAGCCCAGAAAGATTAGCACCTTTGATTTCTTGTGTCTCCCATTTTATTCTGTCTGATAGTGCCAGTTTTCTTTCGATCCTTTAGATTTCTTATACCTCTTTAAGCATTTAAACTTTTTGAATCACACCGAGTTCAAGATTCTATGCTGTGGTATGACACACACAGTGAGGGTGTTTGGCAAATTACAGGAAGGTAACAGACAATTTAACAATCTCCTCAGACAATAACAGTGACAGAAGATAGGTTTTCATTCCGTTAATGATCTCAATTCTGTTGAATAAAGATTAAAGGTTTAGTGTAATGCAAGAAATTGATTTTCTAAGTAACCTGGAGTAGATATCTAAAATATCAAGCTCTACTTTCCAGATATGATATTCCATTCAATACATTTTAGCATTTTATTTATATACACAAGTTTATTTAATATATTTTATTTAATTTTGCACAATCCAAAGTAAAATCTGGTGTAGAGAGATTTTTTCTTTGGGCCTCTAGCTCACAAAAAATGACACAGAGACTTATTATTAATTATGAAAGCTTGCTCTTAGCTTAAGCTTGTTTCTAACTAGCTTTTATGACTTAACCCATATTTTTAAATCTATGTTCTTCCACACCATCATTACCACATCTCCATTATGCCCATCCTGGTTATTATTTGTCTGGCTGGTGACTCCAGCTTCATTTTCCCAGCATTTTCCCTGCCTGGAAACCCTGCCTAGCTATTGGCCATTCAGTTTTTTATTAAACCAATCAGACGGAAACCTCTTCAGTGTACAAAAAGATTATCCTACAACACTCTGGGAAAAATTTCACTTTAGTGAGTTTGTTTTATCTAAATACAAAACAACATGCATGACAAACAACAATTGACTATGTATTATAGGACACTAAGAGCTTACTAACTACATTCTTTAATGCCAAAAGATATAAAAAGAAATAATCATAAGAGGAGTAAATACTTCTCAAGTACAATGTTAAAAGTACAATGGAGACATGCCTACTGTATATTTTGTCTAAATGTTGAAGATAACCAGCTTTCCTATATTAGGCAATTAGTAAAATATATCTCAATTTTCATATGTTAATATATAAGGAATGTACAGTTTATATAAAAATGTAACAATTAAGCCATGTTTTATATCAGATGGAAAATATGATAAGAAGTCTAATACTGATAACTAAGATCCCATATCTAAATAAATTTATAAGACATGTAGAAAGTTTCAATTTCTGATGATTTTTGTCAAGGTTTGATTTGTGAATGTTTATTTTAGTCTAGTGGCACTGCAGACAGGCTGTGTGCATGATGGGCATGTGCTCTGCTACAGCATCCACATAATTTTCAAGGATGCCTTCTTTTGACTTTCCATTTATTTGATTTGGGATTTTTTGTGGGGGAACTTAGGACCATAAATCATATGGTTGTTCTATCTGAAAAATATTTGCTATAATATAGCAAATTGTGCATTTGTATAATTTTCTACAGCTAAAATAATTCCAGATATAAAGTAATAGTTGCGAAGATTGTTATTTGGGTTCATTGTCTGTTCTCCAAAATCTCTAGAAATATAAAAAATGGCCCAGAGTTCAAGTGTCTATTTTCAAGAAGCCAGTGTGATTTCTTGAGGGATAAATACAGGAGCTCTGGAGTTTCTGGAAATGTTCATTAAAACATAGGTGATATGGATTTCTTTATTCTAAAAGCATGTATGTGAGACGTCCATTTTAATGAGGAACATGGCATTGTGGACAAATCTTGTGGATAGTGAAGTTCTGGGCTGTTTCACAGATGACTTCCTTGAACAGCGGTCATAATGAGTTTTGGAACATTTACTTCTGCAATGCATTTCTACAGAAGACTGATGAGCACATATCATTTTTAAGATGAATTATTTCCAGTCAAATATAGTTTCATCAGAATAGTAGATATTTGATTGATGTCAAAAGGATGAATTGATTATTGAATTAAGATGAAGTTAATTCAGTGCTCTGCTTAATATGTCATTAGCTTCAAGGAGCCCACAATCTAATTCAAATTGCTCACAGAGACATTAATATACATTTAATCAACAATAGTAAACCTATAGTGGGCCAATATTTCAGTATCAATAGATTTATAGAACAATAGTACCCTACTTTATTCATTTTTTGTAGTTCTGTTTGGCTACTCATTGTCTTAAGTTGTTTTGAGTGATAGCTGAGAAAGAGAAATAGCAACTTTATTCATTAGAAAATTAAAGTCTTATCATTGTTTAGAGAGCAAGAATCTAGTTAATGCTTATTGAATTAAATTGTATGCATTCTTTTCACTATAGAAATGCTACATTCTGGTTATTTAGGCTGCATTTAATAGGAAAGTAATGAAAATTATAATCAGGTAGTCATTAGAATATAGCACTCTTCAGAGCCATCCAAATAGCTACATTCCAAAGAGCAGAAGACAGTGGAAGAATCAATGGTGTTTGGGACACTGAAGATACTTATTAGGGACAATGGAGATACTTATTTTTCTACACTTTTAGACAAGTGCAAGAATTCTCATTCTAGTCTTCTCAAATGAAAACTAGACCACAATCATTTGGCATTTGGCTCTATAATCAGGATTTTATTAAGACATATGTTGTTTTTCATGTGGTACTGTATTTCTTCATAGTCTGGAAAGATATTGGATAGATAGATAACTAAATAATAGAGGTATACAAATACTGAATGATACAATGTTTGACCTTACACATATATACACAGAACAAAGGAAAAGTATCATGGAGATTTTTATTAAGTTTTGAATAAAAAAATCAGTTTTTATTTTTTTCATAAATAAACATTGTAACAGAGAGGAAACATAGAGAATCTCGACTAGCTGTGAGATTCTCTTCCACAGGGACGCCCCCACATTCAATATACATCAGAATGTAGATATATGGTACTGGTCATAATATAAGAATACATTTTTTTTTTTAGCCGGGCGTTGGTGGCGCACGCCTTTAATCCCAGCACTCGGGAGGCAGAGGTAGGCGGATCTCTGTGAGTTCGAGGCCAGCCTGGGCTACCAAGTGAGCTCCAGGAAAGGCGCAAAGCTACACAGAGAAACCCTGTCTCGCAAAACCAAAAAAAAAAAAAAAAAAAAAAAGAATACATTTTTTTAGTGTTTTACTGAAAATTTACTAAAAAAGGAAATAAAAACAAATTTAGCAAAATTTGAAAACTATAAAGTTTTGTAAAAATTCTAAGAAATAGTTTGTATTTATAATGAGCATTGACATAAATGTCAACTGGCAGTGTAAACTAGCCGTAATAATATTGTTGTAGCCCTGTGTGGTGATGCATGACAGTAATCCCAGGAGTCAGGAGACAGAAGCAGCAGGTTTTCCACAAGCTGGGGGCAAGCTTAAGCTACATAGTAAGTTTCAGTCCAATCAGAGATCATAGATACAAAAACCCCCCAAAAAAAGGAAAAAAAAAACTTCATTTTTTAAAATATGGGGCTTAACGAATGTCTACGTTTAATGAGATTAAATATAGAGAAAAGTGTTTGAAAAATTTTTGTCCGTATTTTTCTTTATAAATTGTTTAGAAGTGTATTTTTTTTCCAGCTGTAGCTTTTTTAAAATGTAACTTTTGGTTTTGATGGCCAAAATATTTTTTTAAATCTTCTGTACAGAGTAGCCTACTCAGGACACCACTAGAACCCTACTGCATCTCAATAAAGAACATGTAGAAAGGCTTCTCATCTTGTACTCAAAGGAACTTTGAGCAACTCATCCATCGAATCTTTTATGCACTCCACGTTGAAGTCCATTAACTCATTGCCAGACACTTGGCTTTCAACAGGAAAAATGAAAGTAGTAGAGGAATTGAAAGGTTTTTTTTTGTTTGTTTGTTTGTTTTTTTTAGCTTTTAAAAGCATTTTTATTTGAAATTCATGTAATACATGAGTGCTGCATTTACAGAACTTCACCCCCTCCTCTGTTTCCTCTTATGTCTCCTCTTCCTCCTCTACCCCATTCCTTCTCAAATTAATGAACTTAATTTAAAACTATTATTACAAATTCACACAAAGCTCTATCAAGGCACCCTGCTGAGTCTATTTAGTGTTACTCTTATGTATATGCATTTAGGTCTGACCACATTGTATCGGACAACTAATTAGAGGACTTATCCCTTGAGAAGACTCATTTTTTCCTGTCAGCGGTCATTTATCGCTTGCAGGTCTTGCTGCAGGATTGAGGTTTTTGAGAATTCCCCCATTCACATTTGTATGTCAATTAATGTTGTCATTGTTCAGGTATCTACATTGTTGGGATTTCATGGATGCAGCTTTCTGCTGTCTCCTTTTCCATAATGTTCTCTGGGCCTTGGATGTGGATGTTGTTTTGTGGAGGCATCAGTTAACATTGCTTATATGACCTGATTTCTTTGCATTTTGACCAGTTGCAGCTTCTTATAATGATAATCATCCATTTCAAAGCGTGACCTTCTTTGATGGGTGTGCGAGAACTATATCAATTTTTGAGTATAAGGATGAGTATTAAAAGTACAGTTGGAAATTATACTATTTTAGGAAAGTGCAGTAGTAGGTTCTCCTCTAGGGTCAGTGGTCTTACCAGTCAAGGATAGTTGGATATGTTTATACTACCAGGCATGAATTTTCTCCTACTGAGAGGTTCTTTTTTATATAAATATTTTTATTTTATAATTAATTTAATTTTTCATATCAGCCACGGATTCCCCTGTCCTCCCTCCTCCCACCCCCAGCCTTCTCCCCCAATCTACCCCCCCCATTCCCATCTCCTCCAAGGCAAGGTCTTCCCTGGGGAGTCAGCCCAGTCTGGTAGATTCAGTTGAGGCAGGTCCAGTCTCCTCCTCTCCGCACCAAGGCTGAGCAAAGTGTCTCAGCATAGGCCCAAATCCAATTAGATGGCTGGTGGTCCCTACCAAGATATGCATACCATTACTGTGTATTGTGCCTTTGGAGATATAATGCAATGCCTGAAATTGTTGTGGTTTGAGATACAGGGAATGAGGAAACGGAAATAAGCAGGAGGTGGGAATTACTGATAGGGAGAGAGGTCAATGTGAGTGTGTGTGTGTGTGTGTGTGTGTGTGTGTGTGTGTGTGTGTGTGAGAGAGAGAGAGAGAGAGAGAGAGAGAGAGAGAGAGAGAGAGAGAGAGGAAGCAAGGATGGATAATACTTAGGATGTTTGAAAAAGCTATAATAGTATTATCTTATGCTTTCTTACAATTACATAAAGTTTATAAAATTGTATGTGCAAATTCATATACACAGCAAATTAAATTAAAAAAAAAACCTTGGAGGTGATAATGCTCTCCCCAAGTATAGATCGTCTAACAGAAACCCCAGTTCCTGGCATGTGAACTGCTTTGTCATGTTGTTGATCCGGGGAGTGCAAGCACCTCCAAAACCAACATGAACTTGTGCTACTGTCCTTGATTGGGTCCAAGAAGTGGAAGGTAAGAGCCTGTTGCTGAAGGCATTACACAAGTGGGACTCAGAGAGATTGGATCGGATCTGACCCAGAAGATTTCTCCACGGAGCCCGCCACCGTTGCACAGGAGGTGCCATCCACGCCGCCGAGGTAGAATAATAATAATTAAAAAAAAAAGCTTGCTTTAAACACTTTTTGATGAATTTAGCTTCAGGACAACTTTTCTCTAAATATTCTGTGGGCTACAATAATAGCTAATCTAGAGATTTCCAATCACTTGGTTTGTAAGTTATACCTGGCAAGCATATGTTATTTCTGTTCTTTTATTCTTTCTTTTGAGGTTTTGACAGGACTAATCATATTGATTGATATGTGGTAAAAGAGACTGCTGTGAAAACTGCCTCAGAGCAATGTGCCGCTGATGAAAATGGTTCAATTTATGATTTTAAATAAAGATGGAATAACTTTAGTATTAGTAGACACATGGATTTTAGGGAAAATTACAGTGAGGCTTCTATTTGTACTGATACCAGTTAATAGTTAAGCTCAATTGCAAATGCCGTGACCGTTTTCTGTCAAATGAGAAAAAAAGACTTTAAAAACCAGGAAATGTTCTCTCCCTTTCCTATACTTTACTGTTTTATTATAAATCAAAGAGGGAATTTATATGAATGGTTATGGGTGTTTCCATGGTAAATTTTATCTTTTTCATACTTTGATGTATATACATTCAAACTCCTGTTCAGTTTCCTTGGTGAAAAAAAAAATGACGTCCACAGAAAGATGGTACATTTCTTAATCTCATACTTAGTATTTTAAAGAGTAGTTACCTCTGTCTGTTTTGAGAATACAATAAAAAGTATATGAAATGCAAAAAATTTTAGAGCAAGAGATAACAAAGGTATTCTCCTCGCAGAGAACATCCATGCAATCCACAGGAAATACATGGAGTTCTCTGAGGTAGAGTTTGTATGTATTTGTTTCTGGATCAGCAGCATCCAGAACTGGGTTTGAAACAAAAGAGATACTCAATTCAAATTTGATTAAATGAGTGAATACAATTTTTTTTTTATCAATTTTTTTTCTATTTTGAAAAGGATAGAGGAAAATGTGTCAAATGTGCTCATATATCTAAAATCTAATATTAGCCCTACTTAGAGCTGGGAACTTTACAGTAGAACCATAAAGGAAAAAGGAAGAGAAGGATTTCTACTTCTTATGTGATTGCATTGCCTACTAGGGTAGAAAAATTTATATATTTATATATTGTATATATATATATATATATATGGTATATATATGGTATTTGAATTTATATTATATAAACACATTACATTTATATAGGACTAAATTATTATTGAAATTATTGCTTTTTAAAATAGTTATTAGTGTACAAAACCACCATGAAAGAAAATTTTGCTCACCTGTAAGCCTGATTAACCATTTACATAAAGTAACTTCAGAATAAAACATGTTGATATTTATAACTCCCTGTATAAGTATTTCTGATTTTTTATGAGTGTGTTTTGTGTTCTAAGTTAGATTTGCAAAGAGATATGGATCCTGAATATATCAGAATTGTACCATCAGAATTAAAACTATATTACATGTAAACCACAACACAGAATAAAAGACTACTTGGGAGGATGGGGGTGTGGAAAGGGAAGGGGGAGAAGTGATATATTTCAATTTTAATTAAAAATATTCTTTTTAAGCTTTTAAAATAATTTCTATTTAATAAACTGCTCAAATTATAAAAAAAAACAGAAGTGAAAACATAAACTTTTGTGTGAAAATGATTGCAATAGTGATATTGCTGGATTTCAGAAATTCTAATAAAAGTAATTGTTGATTTTGATCATTCTTGATTTGTAAAAATCCATCTTAATTTGTAGTATATTAATGGGAAATCAAATGTCTAACACAATTCTAGACATAAATTGTCTGAAAAATGGATATAAAAGAAGGAAGTTAAAAGAGCCTAATGAGTTCCAGTCAGAGGATGAGTTCATCCCATGACCTGCACTGTAGACATGTGAAAGACGTGCTACTTCCCATCCTATTACTAACTTATTAGTTAGTTTGAAATGTTTTCTCTTTTACTAATTTTAAATGAAGGAGACAGTTGTACTGGAACAAATATGTTCAATCGTCATACTTAAAGGACAATTCGCTGTACACAGAGATGCTAAATGGTCCTAACTCTCCAGGGGATGAAAATGGAGGAACAGAAAGATAAGTGTAGTGTTGTGAGTGAAACCAAAAATGTTTATTACATGATATAAATGAACTTCTTTTTTAAATATTTGCCAATAAACCCTCTGGTTTCAACATTGTATGTCACTAACTAAAAGAAATGAAAGAAAGGAAATGGAAAAATTATTAGAAAATAATATTGAACATAAAGTTCCACTAAGGAATGTTAACAAAGATATCTCCATGTTCCTGACCTATAAAATATATTAATTGTAATGGAAAAAAATTTGTTACTGAATAGTTATATCACAACAGATGTGTTCTATGTCTTTGGTAGAGAATGAGATACATTGAGGAAAAGCAATCTGTTTTTATGTATCTTCAGATATGTGTAATTATGTACAAAATATACATACTGACAGTAAATACTTTCTTAAAGACATCTGTATCTAGTGACTATCTTGAATAATCGTGCTTTATATGAACATCATAAAGCCCACAGAGCAACAGTAACATATTTCTTTTACTATTTTGTCATTCATGATTGTTTATTTACTGATATGTCACTTATTTGATTCATTTTGGTTTTTTTTTTCTTTTGAGACAGGATTGCATTATGTAATCATTATTCATCTTGAATTCACTATGTAGGCCACTCATACAGGCTGCCACCTCTATATCCCATGTTCTGAAGTCAAAGGTGTATACCACCATATTTAGCTTGACAACTATGTATAAATATTTATTTAGAAAGATAATGTGCTAATTATCTACTCATATTCATTTTTCTATAATCATATGTTGACAAAACTTTAATTTTACATAGTGTCCTTATTATTGTAATTTTATTTCTTAAAAGACATTTATGATAACAAATTAACAATATAGAAGATAGGATGAACAATGAGTACCAATACACCAGGGAAACTATTGGTGTATTTTTGTGTATTTCCTTATAAGCATATGCATGCAAATGTTATCATTCCAGACACTGTGTATATTATACTATATTATATAATATTACTCTATGACTCTAAATTCTTCTTGTCTACTGAATCAGAGGTTGATAACATTAAGTGAGTCACTTTTCTTCAAAATAAGTGTTACATCTTAAATGAAAGCTTTGTTTCAAGTGTGAATATGAATAGATAAATGAAACATGTTGTATAACCTAAAATTAGTGAGGAAAATCAGCCCTTAGTGGGAAGTGAAGTAAATGAACTAAAGAATTTAATGCACCATTCTAGTGCATATTATGATTTTCAATTGAGCATATGAGAAATAAAAAGGATATGCAACCTCGAATTCATTAGTGTGGTCAATACTTCCAGGTCCCAAACTAAAAATTCATCTATATTTTGAACATGAGGATGTAATTCTACAGACCCAAAGAACTTACTATTGCAAAATCATCTGTTCTGTGTGTTTCATCACAGATGTAACTGCTTGGTTATTTATCACCTATATAAATGTGTGAGTTTCTATGTGTGCATGAATTTATCTTGCAAAACCCTGATGTAACCATGCATTAATGATGTATACCAAAACAGCCTCATATGAGTAGGGAATGCTCCTTATTCTCCACGTATTTTCTCAGCTACTTCACCCTGTTCCTTAGTTTTGATAAAATTGTGCCTAAACTCAGAGAACACTAAATAAATTAAACTTCATACTGATGGAAGTAGCAGATTTCCTTATTTGGGCAGTTTGTAGAAATGAACATGAATTAGAAGGTACTCCTTAGGTCTGTCATATATATATATATGTATATATATATATATATATATATATATATATATATATATATATTGGATCAATACATAAATAGTAAATACCTTCAATAAAGGTATTTATCAAACAAGTAGTATTAAAAATGTAACCATTCATAAGCCTAGCCTTTAACAGCTGAGCCATCTAGAGTGAGAGAATTGACACTGTCCCCATTGGCAGAAGTATTTGGGAAAGCAGGCCCTGCACCTCACCTGGGCAGCACAATATAGCAGTCCTTGTTGGCAGGGGTGCAGGTGAGTTGGCCCAGGAGGACTGATCCCACTCCCATCTGCCATGTAGTAGTAGCATGGGTGAGGAAAAAATGCCCCCCCCCTTGCCCCTTGTGGCGGGGGAAAGAGATGCCCCTGGGGACAAGAGAGTTGGAGAAGTGGTCCTGCTCTTCAACAGCTGTAGCACAAGGGAGAGCAGGCAGGGTACCTCCCCTGTGTAGCACATCAGCTCTGATCTTTTGGCAGGGGTGTAGATGTACTGGGCCTGTGGGAGTGAGAGCAAGAGAGCTGCCCCTCCTTCTCCCTTATATACCATGGAGTGGCAAGGGTAAGGGAAAAGAGCCCTCCCCTCACTCCTTTCCACCTGTGACAGGCAGGGAGCCCGACTTTGGGGCCTGAGAATGGGAATGCTGGACCTGCCACTCACCAAGTGCAGCAATCTGGAGAGCAGGTCCTGCACCTTGCCTGGGAAAAGCAGTAGAGCTAGCCCTGGCAGTGTGAGTGAATGTGAGCTGGACCTGAGAGTGTGAGAGCAGGAGAACTGGTTCCGCTCCTTTCTGTCTGCTGCATTGGGTGAGCTAGCCTAGGTGGTGCTGGAGACCTCGCCCAGGTGGTGAGAATGAGGGAAAGCTGGCAGAGTGACCAACCATGCTACCACCCAGGCCCAGAACAAGGACTATGAGACAGCCCACCCCAACACCCACCTCATCGAGGAACTCCTGGAGCATGTGAAGGGGATAGATCTGCAGATCCAAAGCTATAGGATCTTCATGACACAAAGCAACTCCAAGAAGAGTAGCAATATAAACGGTCTAGCGGAAGCCAGTGGCCTTGAACCAGACCAAGGATTCATTTCAATGAACAGTGACAAGTAAAGATATATGGACTAAAGTGTGACTTACTGGATGCCACTGTAGCTACCACGCTGAGATTTTTTGTTTGTTTCTTTCTTTTGTTTTATTTTGTTTTTATTTTTAAATTTTGTTTTGGGAGGAGGTGGAAAGGGCAGAGGGTGGAAGTAAGAGAATGGGAAGAGGAATGGAATCAGGATGCATCATATGAAATCCACAAAGAATGAAAAAAAAATTTAAAAAATGTAACTGGATCTTTTGCCTACCATTTTCAATTAACTTAAAGAAGACATTTATTTGTGTCTTCTTGGTTGTTCAATGAATTAAACACTAACAGAAAAAAATCGAAGTCAATATTTCCACAAAAAAAATATGAAGAAATAAAATAGACAATGCATAGCTCTTCCAAAATGTAATTCCTGGAGAACAAGGTGTTAGTGCTGATTTTTTTTTCTAGTGGTATAAGCAATCAATGTAAAGGGCACTGAGTCTAGGTAAAATATCCTGGCTTTCTTTTAGTTTTGTTTTAAAATTTCTGGAAAGACTTCCTTCCAGTTTCCATTACAAAATGGTCATATCTGAATTGTCTATAGACTATAAAAACTTTGGAGGGTTTCTTTTTTCTCTTTTTTTTCTTTTTTTTTTATTATTAAGAGATTTTTCTATTCATTTTAAATACCAACCATAGATTCCTCCCTCCTCCCTCTTCTTGCCCACCAGCTTTCACCCCCAATTCTCCCCCCATTCCCACCTCCTCCAAGTCAGGGAGTTTTCATTTGTGATCAATGATATACAAATATGTAGATCATGTACTTTGACCACTTCCTTGGACATTCTTATAATTCTCTGTATGCATGGGTAAAATTATCGTCTTGGAGTTTCAGTTCTTTTTCTGTGTCTGCAATGATAAAGTTTGATCTGAGTTTAGATAAAATACTTGGAATAAATTATAAATGTAGCCCAGTTCATACCAGAGACTCTAAAATGCCATGTAATTATCTTTTATTATGAGTTCCTTATTTTTATCTTAAAATATGTTTTAAATAATTAAAAATCATATTATTGGTTTTTATAAAATTTCTGAGCTGTTAGCTCTCACTGTAAATATGGTGATTTTTCTTAACATTCTGGTAGTATGTTTTGTTCAATGCATGCTAAATTTATCCAGAGATAGGATTCAATAACTCATACCAACCCCAAAATATGCTGGTTCAAAATAAATAAAATGATAAAATTTAGCATTTATTTTGTTATTTTATGTTGAATATTTTATATGTTCTTTCTAAAACAGGTATTTTCTTTATTTTACATGTAGTTATTGAAGTTTATGAAGGTTAATAAGCTGTCCAATGTTTTAAAAAACAAATTTATTCTTTGATATTTTTATACATGTTTATGATATATCCTGTTCATATTCTTCCTTCCTAATCTTTCTTATTTTCTTTTTTTTTCTTTTTTCTTTTATTTTATTTTACAGTATAATTCAACTTTACATATCAGCCATAGATTCCCCCGTTCTTCCCCCCTCCCGCCCCACCCCCTCCCCCCGGCCCACCCCCCATTTCCATCTCCTCCAGGGCAAAGACTCCCCTGAGGATTGAGATCAACCTGGTGGACTCAGCCCAGGCAGGTCTAGTCCCCTCCTCCCAGGCTGAGCCAAGCGTCTCTACTAAGCCCCAGGTTTCAAACAGCCAATTCATGCACTGAGCACAGGACCCGGTCCAACTGCCTGGATGCCTCCCAAACAGATCAAGCCAATCAACTGTCTCACCCATTCAGAGGGCCTGATCCAGTTGGGGGCCCCTCAGCCATTGGTTCACAGTTCATGTGTTTCCATTCGTTTGGCCACTTGTCCCTGTATTCCATCCATTCCTGGTCCCAAAAACTCTTGCTCACATAAACCCTCCTCCTTCTCGCCGATTGGACTTCCGGAGCTCCACCAGGGGCCTGACCGTGGATATCTGCATCTAGTTCCCTCAGTCACTGTATGGGGTTTCTGGCACCACAATTAGGGTGTTTGGCCATCCTATCACCAGGGTAGGTCAGATCAGGCCATTTCTCGGGAAGCATAGGAAGAAAGGAGATAGAAAATAAGAAAGATCTGGGACATCTTTCTTATTTTCTATCTCATTTCTTCCTATGCTTCCTGTCCTCTCTTTTACTCTTCCAACTTTCATGTGTTAGTCTGTTTTTGCTTTGTGACTTCCTATACTTATAAAGGGGTTCCTGAATGGACAAGGATGTGAAATCATTTTTCCAGTGGACTTTTGTCCTCAGTAGCTCCTCTCAGCAGAGTTGGGTCTCATAAACCCTTTCATCAACTATGACTGGGTGATTACAGTCTCAGACTTGTACAGAGCTTTTCAGCCAATCAAGTCTGCAGGATTCTTAAGTGCCAGGGCCACATCTGGCTCATAAGAAAGTGTTTCATGGTCCTATTGTCAGACTCTCGTATTCATCTTGTTCTCTTTCCTGGGAAGTTCCTTGAGCTTGATCAGGGTGATATGGTGTCTCATTTGAGCTTAAATCTCCTTTTTTCACTTGTTCTCTGCATGTTGACAAGCCAGATGACTCTGTACTAACTATCTTTCATTGCTAAAAAAAGTTTCTTCTAGTAAAGCTGAGGACAGACCTAGTCCTCGGATGTAAACATAAATATTAGGAAGCAGTTTGACAACATGATTATTTAGCAAATGTGCTCTAGGAGGCTTTCTGTCTCAGTTGCATCTGTTAGATCCATATTCATTTACATTTCTACATTTACACACATCATTCAACATTTTTAAACTTAAGATTGTTTGTTCATTTCATGCCTTGATCCAACCAAAAATAAAAAGCCATATATTTGCTGTTCTTCACTCCTGAGTTTTTACAACCTTTCATAAAGACTTACATATAATAAACATTCAGTTCAATTGAGTCTCATTTCATAAATTATCTCTATATGTGACTGTGGACACTCAAATTAAGTTGAAAAGACAATCAACCTTCTAACTAACATATGCCAGCAAATATATTAATATAAAGATGAAGAATGCATTTTTTCGTATAGTCAATTTACACTATAACTGTACTCACATTTTTTTTTTTTTTTGGTTTTTCGAGACAGGGTTTCTCTGTGTAGCTTTGCACCTTTCCTGGAACTCACTTGGGAGACCAGGCTGGCCTCGAACTCACAGAGATCCGCCTGCCTCTGCCTCCCGAGTGCTGGGATTAAAGGCGTGCGCCACCACCGCCCGGCACATATTTCTTATTCATGAAAAAGAAACTGGATTTATTGGGAGGATGGGATATGGTGGTGAAAGCTGAAGGAGTGGTGTGTATCACCCTAATATGAATGTGGACAAGCTGAAAGGAAATTTTAGAAAGATAATTTACATAGCAGTGAAGTCATAAGGTTGGACACATAGAAATTCAAAGATGAATATTTGTTATGACAAATGACAAGAGAGTGACATTCAGTCTGTGACAAACAAAATGAAATGGCCCCTGTGTATTGAAAGCTAAGCTGAGTGAGTGTATATAATTAAGACACAAGATGTCTCTGTAAATTCTTTCTGGATTGGCTTGATTATATTCGCTCTTAAGCAATCTGCAATCTATTCAGAATCTTTGTAGATATCTCAGATTTGATTGTTTTAATTATAACTCTGTGCTTCATGTACAAACTCCATTTCCTTTTCTATAATGGGGAATCAAATAGCTTGTGTGAACTTTCTCTCCTTCTGCCTCTCGTTATTCCTTTGTGCCAACCACTCACATACTCATACACAGAGAATAAACTTCTATGTAGCCATGCCCCTCAACAAAATCCTACTTTCCTACCACTTATTTTTTTCTTGAAATATGCACACTAGAATACCAGATTCTCAAAGTTTTGCCTCTGTTTATTTTCCTCCATGGATTTTTAGAAAGTAATTTCATTTTAAGCTTCATTATTCTTTCTAGTCCCTAAAAAGTATATAGGATATTTCCTTCATATGTTCTTGCTGAATTTAGGATAAAATTAAATTGAATTTTTATGGTAGAAAATCTTTCATAAAAGAAAGAGTGTTATAAATTTAATTTCATTATTTAACTTAGAATATTGTCTTTATTTCACATCACTGCTCTCACAGTGGGCTTTTGTAGAATCTGTTTCTGATTTTTATATTTAGATCTAATGCTTCTGTTAAGAATGTTTCAGGTGAACTTAGCAATTTCCACTCAACAAGTCACTTATATTTACAGTTACAGCCAATATCCCCATCAATACATTGAGTGACTATTTTATGTTGTAATTTACATTTGCACTTTTTAAACTTTGGCATGGATCCAAGCCACCTGGAGTGCATACTGAAACAGAAAACTGGACCCAGACACTGAGCTCCTGATTAATGCACGTTCTTTTTGGCGAGGGCATCTGAAAACAACCTTTCTAACTAGGGCTTCTCGACATTGACATCCATGGCAATTACCTGGCCTTATCTCTAGAGACTTATACTATATACTATATCGCCTACACATAAAACGATACTCATAGCTCTAAAAAGAAATGCAGCGTGAGATCTACCAATTTTAAAATAGTATTTCCAAGTTACTCATTCCAAATTTATACTCAGTGGTATCAAAATCAAAACACAAGGGAACTGGGGTTATATAATGAGTATTCTTGGAAAGTTTCAAATATGCGTATAGTGAATTTTAGTCACTTTTGCTTTGATTACCTGGCTTCCCCATTCCTTTCCATTTCCGTGAAATCTTTTCAAGAAGTCTCTTTCTTCCTCCTTCTGTGCCTCAGATTTGTGTGTGTGATTTTGATTAGGGTTGCTTTCTTGAGTCTAGGAGGAGGTTATTAACTAAGACAGGAGCTACTTATCAGCAGCTAAGCCCACTGAAGAAAATGACAACTCCTCCCCCAGGAGCCCCTAACTATTGTTCTGGTTTGAATAGGAATTGCCCCACAGAGGGGCACAGATTTGAATGTTTGGTCCACAATTGATGGATTACTTAGGACAAAATTTCTGGTTCCAAAGCCCAGGCCAGGTTAGTCTTCCTTTCACTGCTATGAGCTTCCTGCCTCCTGACATGAGAGTGTAAACAAGTCCCTAGTTCAATGATTTCTCTTATAAGTTGTCTTCATCATCCTTTGGTCATGGTGTCACTTTATAGCAACAGAACAGTAACTAAGAACACCACCGATGGTTCCTTAGGTAGAAATGAGATATCAGCTCATCCCCTACTCCTAATGGAATGTTGATGTCTCAGTCTTCCACGGGTCTTAGATAGGTGACTGCTGTTTTAGTGAGTTCATGAGTGCAATGTACCTGTTATATCCATGCCATGTCTTTTTGCAGCAGGCCTCTTTATCCTTTAGCTCTTACATTTATTTTCAGTCTCCTCTTCAGAAATGTTCCTGGGACCTTGGAGGAGGTTATACATATCCTGTTTAAAACTAAGCATTCACCATCACTTATTCTTGGAATTTCTATGAGGTATGAGTCTTTGCATTAATTACTTCCTACAGCTTTAAAAAGTTTTTCTGACCTAAGGATGTGTACAACACTAATCTAATAGGTATAAACATGTATTTAGAAGGCAGTTTAAAAATAAAAACACATTCATTTAGTAAAATGATAGTAGTAGGTTCCCTTCTCATGCCCATGACCTACCGAGCTGTGGGCTACTGACTAAGTTTGAAGTCCCAGTCATTGGTTCACTCCTGTAGGGTGGACCTAAATTCAATCAGAAAGTAGTTTACTATCCCCATAATTGCCATACTACTTTTGTTCTAATGGGAGTAAGCATCTTGCCTTTGTAGATCAGTATTGTAGCTCACAAGATACAGATAGGTAAGACTACAGATGGATTTTCTTCTCCAAAGATCTTAGACTTTTTTCATGTTCTATCATATGTGGATCCTTAGAACTTCTTTAGATTAGCATGTTTAATTTGGAGTGCCTAGAGAGGCCAGAAAGACAAAAATTAGAGGGAAGAGGAAAAATAAGTCTTTTTTTTTTTGGTTTTTCGAGACAGGGTTTCTCTGTGTAGCTTTGCTCCATTCCTGGAACTCACTTGGTAGCCCAGGCTGGCCTCGAACTCACAGAGATCCGCCTGCCTCTGCCTCCCAAGTGCTGGGATTAAAGGCGTGCGCCACCACTGCCGCCCGTCGGAAAAATAAGTCTTAAGTAGAGGTATCCCAGAAGACACATGCTATTAAAATCAAGTCCAAGTGCCAGACAGCGTATATATATCCCTGTAAGTTTCTAGTCAGGGAAGTCCTATAACAACCTCAGTCAGTATAGGATATTCCTCTTGATTTTAGTTGCCCTGCACAACGTTATGGTAACGCTTTATTGCTGAAGACACCAAACATACACTTTGGATGTAGAACATAGATCTCAAGTTACAATTGAGCAGGAGGCTTGTTCCATGTTATCATGCCTCATCATCAATGATTTTAGCCCACTGTTGCTGCACTCTGTCATAAACCAAGTCCTCAATCAAAAACTTCATTGTCAGCAAGAAAATTATATTCACATGTCTAGAAGGCCCTATACATCTGGTATATTCCAACCCAGGAGTGAGTTCCTGTTTTTTTTTTTTTTTTTTTTTTT
>CABHPP010148437.1:33610-54175 GCA_902168425.1 Peromyscus attwateri
TTTTGTGTGTGTGTGTGTGTGTGTGTGTGTGTGTGTGTGTGTGTGTGAGCTAGCACTGATATAGAAGACATGTTTCAGACTCCCTGGTTCATCTAACAGGTACAGACCTCTGCTTTGTATCTTTAAAATGAAATGAAAACAGAATTACAACTGACTTCATGCACGTTAGAAAGTCATGTGATAATGAGGGGAGATACAGTTAGGTAGCAATGGAAGAAATGTTCAACTTTCTAGGTCAATTTTTATGATAAAATGCAGGATATTGTTATCTTTAAAAAAGCAACTAAACATATGAGACCTGAAGGCAATAGCCTTATATAGTACACAAATCTTTTAAACCTCATCATCTCTCATTGTGAAACTGTGGGGAATCATTGCTTTTCTTATATATGTACATTAAGCACAAGCACTCTCATTACATACCTGTCATGAAATGATGGCACCTTATTAGACATAAGATAAGCTAGATTATTAGCATAGGCACACCAGCTAATATTTCATAATTTTGCTCAATGAAAGTATATGTTAGCTACTTGATGTATTAATTTAATAAAGGGAATAATTTCAGGGTGCATAATAATACCAGATAAGAATATAGTAAAAGTAGAGTTATGTTTTAAGATAATTTATTTTATAATATTAGGGTGTTTTAATGGTTCATAAAATAGTTACTATGGGGGAAAACAATCTTTAGATTCCTGTTCTGTCTTCATTAGTCATTCCTCAAACCATTATAAGAAATATTACACTGTTTTCCAGTTTGCAAATACATACAAAATGAAATGCTCCTTTATAATAGCTATGTAAATGGAAATTATCATTACAATAAAGTGGTTTAGAGTTATAATATTTCATATTATTATCAGAACAACACTTAAATGTTTTACAAAAGGTATACAGAAGAGTATAAAGCAGTAAAAAGAATGCTGACTTTTTCTGATTACACCTTCCCTACTATACTTTTTAGGTTTTATTTCTTCATTTATTTTCTAATATTAATAAGTAATGTTTTATGGACTTTATTTAAATGTAACTGAAAATATTCTTATAATTCTTTATAAATATTTATATAAAGGTTGAGTTAGCACTTATAATCTCTTTGCATCTGCTATTTCATTTGGTAAAATATAGTCTTAATGAAAATTGTTTGCTTCTCCAACATAAAATAAGGAAATTTATTTATTTTTATTTGTTTTTGGAGGAGGTCAAATACATCTGTACTCTTTGCTCTTCTTTTGGAAGTGTTTGAATTAAAGAATAGTTTACAGCTAATATTTTCACGTACTTCCTTTTAATGACCATTATCTCTCGATTCAGTATTGATGATTGAAACATCCCTGACACCAGGAAGCTCCCAAGAAACAGGCTACCCCGACATCACAGAAGCACCTTTATGTCTTTCCTACTCACTACTTGCATAACTTCCTCTTCACTAGTTTGGAATATATTTAAATGCACACATGGAAGAGACTTATTTTGGTTTACTGTATTTTTATTTTGAAAATGTGAATATCCAGTTTTCTTTCAGTGGAATGTATACACATTTCTGCCTAAAGTAATTGTTTATTTTCTTTGCTATTTGAAACTCAAAAGAGTATCTACACCAAAACACCAGTTTCAATTTTTTATTGGGTCACAACAAGTATGAGTCAATGGGTCATAACAAGTACATTTATTTTAAAAGTGGCTATTTTTTTCCAAAAATTAAAAAAATGAATATTGTTTTACATGAATATAATAGAGTGAATAAGTCAACAAAATAATATTTAATATGCATATACAGATTCCAAAACCAATATAAACCCTTAAAAAGGAAGTTCATCAAATCTTTAAAATATTAAATTATATATTACTAACTATATTATTCTTTATATTCTATACGGTGCATTTGTCTACCAGATACAAAATGTAACAAGTACCAGCTTTGACATTAAGGCACAAATCCCCATTTTTTACCCCTTAGTAATTGGTAATGGGAAGTACTTGAAAATTCATCTGTATAAGAGCTACTTTTTCGGGTTCTACATAACTAGTTGGGCCAAAAACCACAGTAAGAAATCTTCCTAGTGTTGACAATAATAAATGAAATGGAACAGTATTAATTAACTTCAAACATATGGGAAATTTATTGAAAATTACTAAATGAAAATTGTTATTTTCATATTATAACGTCTTATTTTTAGTGTAATGTCACAAAAACAGAAATAATTCATTGCTAGGCAAATGTTATGCAAGTCAATGATTGTGTACTTAGTCAGTGAGGTTGAAATTTTTCCAAACATGATGAGTGCTGTCTTCCCAGGTTCGGTTGTTCAGTTTTGGCTGTATTCTTCCATTGGTCACAGTACCACTCACACCAAGGAAATCACAGCTGTATTATACATTCCTGATAAATGAGTAACATTGCGATTACCACTAGAGGATTTGCATGAAATGCAAATGTTAAATTTGGAAACCACATAACATCTTTCAAACCACTTAATTTCGAAACCATGTCATCTAGAATAAAATTTTCACAATATGAGAGTAATAAATGTTGACACTTAACCTTTATTACAGATTAATTTGAATATTTTTTTAAACAAATCCAAACTATTTCTTAACATTTCATATGAATAATATCTAATAAAGTATGGATGTTTACATTACTGAACTTGATATTGTCATATTGATGATACAGTTTTTTTAAAATAAACTCTAATATTAAGTTTATTTTCAAAATTACATTAAAGCACAAAATTAGAACAAGTTAATATATACAAATGGATTATTGTTATCAACTATTTTCTCTCATTAAACAGGAGAAATTATTAACTGTTTTCTCTTAAAAAAAAAAAAAGAAGAAAGGAAGCTGGGCGGTGGTGGCACATGCCTTTAATCCCAGCACTCGGGAGGCAGAGACAGGCAGATCTCTGTGAGTTCGAGGCCAGCCTGGTCTCCAAAGCGAGTTCCAGGAAAGGTGCAAAACTATAGAGAGAAACATTGTCTCGGAAAAAAAAAAGAAGTACAATTATAAAAAATATCAAGTTTCTTAAAATTTATATGTAAAACTATTTTCTATAATCACAATGCTATAAAGGAGATATCTAGAATTTATTAACTTTTAATTTAAAGTTTTAAGAAGGTTGAATCTCATTTCTACCCATTTCTACTACCTAGTGACTACAAGCAAAGCATGTAACTGTGGCCATTTTTAAATTTTCTCTACATGGATGCCTATTTAATTCTGTAGCTCAGTGTTTAGACAGATGGGTAGATTTCTGTCTTTTGAACCGCAGGATTCTTATTTTACATATAGTCCATACCCTTTAAGGTGAAAGGAAAGCAAGGCCCATCGGTACCTATATTGGCTTTCACCATCCCTGACTTTCTTTCACACTCCGAGTGTCACTAGTAGATAAAGGCCACCAAAAAAAGGAGGAAGAATTAATTTCTTGTTGTACTTAGACTGACACATGCATTGGACATGTTTTCCAACATATATCTCAGTTGTCTCCTTTGAAGAGGCAAAGGGGATGTCTATCAATTGTAGAAACATAAAAATATACATCCACTTAAAGGAGACAAAAACAAAGGCAAGCACCTCAGAAGAACCATGCACAAAGAAGAGCAACATAACATGAATGCCTTTTATGTTTTTACCATTCACGAGTTGGGCTAGTTTGACCTGTGACTTCTTCCCACTGTCAGGGCAAAGGAAGTACTATCTTAAATTTCTAAATTCTTCTGTCAAAGAAATAGATCATGACTACACTGTATAAGTTTAATTGAAGATGATGTTTACTGTATCTTCGTGTGTTCCCTTGGACAACTATGACGGGAATCATTAAAATGGAAATCTTCTTCTCCTTCCTCCTCCTCCTCTTTCCCTTTGTCCATCCCTGTCTCATTCTAATGTTGAGACATTCATTTTATGAATATCAGTGAACTAATATGTAGAGAATCTGAATATCATTTGCTGTTGTCTAGTAAATAAATTTCTAGTCTGTTTTGTTTAGTAAACATTTAATCATAGTATTCCATTACACTAAATCTAAAGTGAATCAATATCTCCATTATCACATCACAGCAATAAAATGACATTCTGAAAAATTATATTTATCAGATCAGAATATTCAGAGAATTCTATTTTACAGAAGTCTCATAAATATTTGAGTTCCTGGTTATTTGAGGTTTATTTAAATTCTAGTCATAAGTGAAAAATCTCCTATATCTAATTTTTATCTTACCATCCAAAATTCATTAGAATCCTCTTTTCTGGAACAGCTTTCAAATGAAAACACATTAAAATGTAATCATACAGTAAATATCTTAGTGGTTATATTCATAGAAAGAAATTTTACTTGATAAGTAGAAAATTTATTTTAGTAGTTTAAATAAACTATGGTGAGCATAGCATTGAATTTCTCAAAATAATGATAGAAAATGTAATATATTACATATTTAATTTAATGATGGCAAAGTCCTACAAATTAGAAGAAATAGATATTGGTAGTGTTTTTTATTAAGTTCTTTAGCATATATTTTGATCATATCCTTCCCTTCCCTCAACACTTCTTCCCAAATCCTCCCTAAATTCACACCCATTGAATTTCTTTTTCTCTCTGATAAATTTTCTCCTCCAGTAGTGTTTAAAGTACCTCCGATACCATTCATGTTATGAGAGACGTGAAGCTTCCAGCTAGGCAACAATTCTACTTCTCTGTGTTTCAAGAAAAGTTATGTTGTCTTCAGCAATAATATGGCTGTATGTGGTTTAAGGCTTTAAAAGTCTATAAAACATTTGGATTAAAACATTGTGAATCAAGTAACTCACCATGTACAAATGGTATTAAAAATAGTGCAAAGCACTAATTTTGAATAAGAATTATTTACAAATATCCTGCATTTTCAAAAAATTAAAATGGAAAGATATTTCTTTTTTGAAATTATGCCATTTTTTCTGATTTCATCAAATCTCATGATCAAATCTGTTTACACTAATAGCATTCTATTTAACAAATGTCCATCCAACTCCCCAAAATATTGTCTCATTGAAGACAATTTCTAGACCCAGCAGTTTTGGTAACATCATTTCACCCAAGGTGAATAGATTTGTGTTTTCAACTGAACTAATATGTTGCATTTATGGTGTCCTTCAGCTTTCTATAATGATGCTGGAGTAGCCATAGAATTTCACAAACACAGAGGATAATTAAAATTTTAATAGTATAATTCACATTACACAACAAAATCATTTAAGTATGGGCTATGAGTGTAATTACAAATTATGCATTAATTTGCTTACTCTTTCTTTCTTTCTTTCTTAAAAACATAAAAGAGTCTCTGTGATGCTCGTGCTGTCCTCCTCTAGTCTCAGCCTTCCAAGCACTGGCACTTCTGCTGTACATTATCATACTTTGTTTCTGTACAAGTATTCAAATGCCATTTTCCCCGATAAATATATTACAAAATGGTAAACAGTTGATATAAAATTATCTACTTCAGGGGCATTTGTTATTTTTGTTGCTCTTTTATATGCTCTGATGCCTGAATATCTCATGAAGAGTTGTATGATACAGCAAAATTTATGTGAGCTGATTCATTTTAATCAAAATCTTTTTTTGCTGATATTCACTTAGTAGTACATACTTGATTTGGGGAATATTTATATTATTTTCGCACCAACAGTTTATTTTTGTACTTGGGTGATGAGTCATAGGTGTGAAAGAAATTAGTGTTTCTAATCATTTTTTCCTAGATGACAGTTACAAAATTTCTTATTTTTTGTTTTGTTGTCCTTTGTATATTTCCTTCAGTTTTCCCTGTTAGCATAGTTAGTGTCATGATGCTAAAATGTATTCTAGTTTACAGCATTAAAAGTTTTTCAAGTAAAAACAAATAACTGTGGATCAGAATATAAAACATATTTTCACATTCAACATTTATTTATTGTTTGTTTATTTATCTTACATCTCAACTGCAGTTTCCCCTCTACTCTCTCCTTCCAGTCCTTCCCCATCCCCTCCCCTCTGCCTGCCCCATCCACTCCTCCGTTTCTATTCAGGAAAGGGCAGGTATCCTACGGGCTAGGCACCAATTTGTAAGTATAGCAGAATATCATTAGCCTTCATTACACTGACTTTTTTTTTTCTCCAGCCATGCTACTTCCGTCCTAGATCACTGGGTCATCCAGCCTCTGGGTCCTGGAAATCCAGGCAGTGTCAAGGGTGGGTGGTGTCACTCTTGTGGCACGGGTCTGACTGTCGGACTAGCCATGGTCTTTGTGCCACCCAGCACCTCTCATAGGCAGGACAGAATGTAAGTCAAGGATTGTGTGGCTGTGTTGGTGTCCACATCCAACTTTCATGTAAAATGTATTTGCTGAAAGCGAAGTGCTTTGTTTGAAATATTTTCCTACTAAATTATATGTAAATGATTTCTATGAGTAATAAAATATATTTTTGGCCAGTGTCTTATATTGCCAAACTTTTACTGTGCTTTCAACTATGTTTAAATGTGTGTATAGTTTTAAAAGTGAAAATTTGAAGAAGCCACAAACACATTGCTTTTCAATAAGCAATGTAATTAACCATAGTGCACTTATATTTGCATAATATCAAAAATTAAGCTTAATGGATTTATTTGATAAAAACAGTTTTGATGTGTTATTTCATTAAAAATAATCTTCTCTGGGCCATATCTGAACATATGAGAGACAGGGTAAGAGAGAAGAGGAGAGGAGAGGAGCTGAGGGGAGGAGAGAGGAGAGCAAATGAGGAGGGGAGAGGAGAAGAGAGGAGACATATGAGAGAGAGAGAGAGAGAGAGAGAGAGAGAGAGAGAGAGAGAGAGAGAGATGGATGGAGGGAGACAGTGCATCAGAATCAGAGAGAATGAGACACTAAGAATGAGCAAATATGCTTGGTTTTTCTTAGGATATAAATTTATACTTCCAAATTAACATTAAAACTTGGAAGAATCTGAGCAACAAAGAAGAAAACTCAGGAGTAGAATACATAGTACCATGCTGACCTGATTTGCTTTCACCCCTGGATGACTACATTATCAGTGAGCTTGTGAAGCTAATTATTTGACACTGACAGGAAAATTATTTAGTGAATTTGGAGTTTAAAATCTTACAAATATCAATAAGAGAAACATTTTTAAAATCTGTAGAGATTTATGACTTGCTTATATGGTGAATATTCCCCATGACCTTCTAGATTTCAAAGAACTCTAAATGCTGGTGGGGGAGGGGGAAGCTTAGAATGTGTCCTTATAAAAATTAGACTCCTTAGCATTTGGTAAAGTTTCATTATTCTTTTTTCCAAGCTGTCTTAAATTTTAACTTCTTTATAAAGTAGTGTCTGATACAATTCTTCAGGGCTATAAATACTCTATCACATTAGTCTGTTTAAATGGCCAACTATTTTTGTTTTTCTACATTCATAAAGTTAGTTAACCACTCCATTACTTAATTTAGCAATATTTTTCATCTCTTCCAGAGATAATATCCATTTTGATTTTTCCCTGTCTCCTGTTCCTTCTCTTTTATCCTTGTTGCTTAGTAATCTATTTTCTTTATACATTGATTTACATATTCTGAGTATTTCATATTTATGGAATCCATGTCGCCCCTCTCTGCATTCTTTAATCTATTATCATATAGTTGAAGTTCATATTGACCCAATTTTATAGGGAGAATGTTAGTAGTATAGCACATTTCTCCCTAGATTTAAATCATTCCCCAAACAATTTTTCTATTTGGAAAGTTTAATTTTCCAAACATGCAGGAAATCTCTTCAAAGGTGGAAAGGCAAATGTAGGCCATGTCCCCCATCAATGAGGTGAGTGGGATTTCTCCTCTTTTACATCATCCTTCTACATGGTTTAGTAGCTGTTCTGTCTGATCTGTAAAATGAAGGTGCTTTCTGAGCCTGTCTGTTAAAATCATCTGCCAGCAACCATTATGGACTGCACACAAATGCATTAAAACCCTTTTCATCATGTGGTAGAAGTTTGCAGTACAGGTGAAACTGTTCTGTCAGGTGTTCATTTCTTGCATCTAAGAAGGCAATTTAAAAGGCTAAGAGAAATAGAAAGTGATCTTAGTGGAGATCTAAGACTTTTCAGCCGAAGAAAAATGATGAGCTACTTTAACCTCCTTCAGAAATTTAATACATAAATCAATCTCTCAGTTTCATATAAATGGTGGACTGCCTCGAAGATAAATCAAAGACCCAGATAAAAGCAAAGTAATGACTAGAAGATATCTTCAGATTCAAGATGGCATATCTCAGCAAAGTCCATTTTTAGTTTCTAATTTGTTTTAAATGCTCTTAAATAATGTAAACTCCTATGACTGCAGTGAAAATACAGTTAGCATACTGTAATATAACTGAGGTTTTTTTGATTACCCAGTTTATATCCATTTTTTGAAAACTTGTCTCTCTAAGATAAAAGATAAATAAAAAATACCTTGAACTTCAAAAGTGTCAAAGCTTTAAACTGGAGTTGATATAGATATCCTATGATTCAGTTTGATTCATAATTGAGATTACATGAAAGAAAACAGAGAAATACATTGCTTTAATAACTCATTAATTTGAATCTGGGGACACTGATTCCAAATTTAACTACAGTCCTATAAAAGTAATATTGTTATACTTAGTGAATAATTCATTGAGATGCAAAGCTATAAAGAAAGTCTGGGTGTAGCCATGAGATGATGCACCTGTCAAAAGAAGAATCTTGAGAGCATGATCAAAGGTGACCTAAATGTGCATAACACCTGTATTCTACAGTGACAGACATATTCAGGAGTTGTGTAGTTCCAGATAAGAGCATGAGAGGTGTCCAGGTTATAACGGGCAAATGTCTAATATATTCCTTATATTCTCTATTTATGGTAATAAAGTCAACTAATATCACTACAATTAAAAATGATAAAAAGAGTTGGTAATGTATGGTCATATGATTGTCTTATAGGGAAAAGGTATGCAACTTTGAGAGTTGTTTTCTTCCTCCCTCTATTTGTTTGTATTTCAAAGCTTCACATGTACACAGTTATTGTGATCATATTCACCTTCATTGCCCCCAGTTGTCCCAATTTCCTCCCTATGAACCTCTTCTTCTTCCCCAGTAGTCACTCATTGTTATACTGTTGAAGACAATGACACACAGCCCAGCCTCTATCATTAATAGTCAACAAAATCAGGTGATGGTCGTGCATGCCTTTAATCCCAGTACTCAGGAGTCAGAGGCAGGTAGCGCTCTGTGAGTTTGATGCCAGCTTGGTCTAAAGAGCAAGTTCCAAGACAGCCAGGGCTACACAAAGAAGCCCTGCCTTTGTCTTGAAAAAACAAAACAAAACAAAACAAAACAGTCAACACATCAGGAAATAGTGAGGCTTCATTAGACCTTCTCTATCCATGATGGAATGTTGAAGGGCCAGGTCCTTGGCAGGTGTCCATTGTTCCAGTGTGTTCATGAATGCAATAGCTGTGTCCTATCTGGATGACAGCACTTACAGGTACTTCTCTCTGTCCCCTGCCACTCACATGCTTTTCTTGGCATTGTCTGTGACGTTCCACGGTCATTGGGTAAAGGGTGATGATATAGGACCAACTCAATTTTTCTCAATACAGAAGTGTTCAGCATTCAATCATCCTCAGCAGTTTCAACATAAATGAGTCATTACATTAACCATCATGCTCTGAAAAAAAAGAGTCTATGCCTCAGGCTGCCAGTGGCTCTAGTCTAAGGAAATAAGCATAAATATTTAAAGAAGTTTGAGAGCATATTTACTTATCTCAACATTCTATAGCAAGCATCACAGAGGTGTTCACTCTAAATGTTAGCACAACTCTACTTGGCTTCTTGAGGCAGTTATGACCAACACTAAACATGACTTATTCCAGGCTCCAGCTAGCATTGGTGTGTATGGTTTAGAGTTTGCAAGCATTAGCATCATCACAAACATCAAGGAATGTATTGAGCCACTGCTTGATGTGTATAGAAAGACACGAGAATCAGTACCATGATCATCTTTGGGACCACTAGAACATACAGCAAACATTATTTTACAAACTGAATTTTCCAATTTTATACATTTTCCATAAGATTTACAATCCAAATAGTAAATAGCAAACACTCATGTTTCTTGTTATTTGATACAATATACCACATAATGTAATGAGTTTATTTTGATGTTATGTAGGCAACATATGAATCATTAAAACCTCAATGTTTGTGATTCATTACAGGTTATAATAGCACATGGCTGTTCAATTTCTATAAAATTTGTAAGAAAATCAGCAATTTTACAATGTATCATGTAAATATGTTTAACATGTCTTAAAATCCTATCAAGTAGTATTTATAACACACTAATTTATTTTATCAGTTCATCATTATTAGTGTAATAAAAACTTTTATTATTTATTGTCTATGTGGGTCCTATCACATGATTAATATTCTTCACAACTTACCTCCTAGACATATCCTACTGTACACTGTAAGAGAGAATAACAAAGTACAGAGCGTCTCAGTTAATATGGGTAATGGCATGACAGAATAGCATTGCTCACACGGGCAAACTGCCTCTCAAACTACAAACAGTGTTGTTTTTTCAAAAGAAAGATTTTGTTATAAGTGAAGTTAGTGGTATGTAATACCCTTCTTGATCTCTTTTGATTGATTTTAGTCTGAAGTCTATTTTGCTGGAAATTAGGATGGCTACACCCACTTACTTCTTAAGACCATTTGATTGGAAAGACTTTTCCCAGCCTTTTATTCTTAGGTAGTGTCTATCTTTGATTTTGAGGTATGTTTCTTGTATGCAGCAGAACAGTGGGTCCTGCTTTCATATCCATTCTGTTAGCCTGTGTCTTTTTATAGGTGAATTAAGTCCATTGATATTAAGGGTTATTAGTGACCAGTGATTGTTCATTCCTGTTATTTTTTGGTGGTAGTGTGTGTGTACTTCTCTTCTTTGGGGTTTACTGCTGTGGCATTATCTATTGCCTGTGTTTTCGAGGGTGTATCTGACTTCCTTAGGTTGGAATTTTCCTTCTAGTGCTTTCTGTAGGTCTGGGTTTGTGGATAAGTATTGTTTAAATCTGGCTTTGTCTTGGAATGTCTTGTTCACTCCGTCTATGATGATTGAAAGTTTTGCTGGGTATATTAGTCTAGGCTGGCATCCATGGTCTCTTATTGTCTGCATTACATCTGTCCAGGTCCTTCTGGCTTTCAAAGTCTCCATTGAGAAATTGGGTGTTATTCTGATGGGTTTGACTTTATAAGTCACTTGGTCTTTTTCCTTTGCTGCTCTTAATATTCTTTCTTTATTCTGTACGTTTCGTTGTTTAATTATTATGTGGCAAGGGGACTTTTTTGGGGAGTCTACTCTGTTTGGTGTTCTATAGGCTTCTTGTATCTTCATAGGCAATTACTTCTTTAAGTTGGGAAAGTTTTCTTCTATGATCTTGTTGAATATATTTTCTGTGCCTCTGAGTTGGTATTCTTCTCCTTCCTCTATCCCTATTATTCGTAGGTTTGGTCTTTTCATGGTGTCCCAGATTTCTTGGACATTTTGTGTAATAATTTTTTGGCATTGTTATTTTCTTTGACTGATGAATCCATTTCCTCTATTGTATCCTCTACACCAGAGATCCTCTCTTCCATCTCTTGTATTCTGTTGGTTATGCTTGCATCTGTGTTTCCTGTTTGTTTACTAAGATTTTCTATTTCCAGCATTCCCTCTGTTTGTGTCTTCTTCATTGTTTCTCTTTCCCTTTTCAGGTCTTGGACTGTTTCCCTCACCTGTTTAATTGCTTTTTCATGATTTTCTTTAAGGGATTCATTGTTTTCTTCTGCTTTATTTGTCTTTTCCTCAAGTTTTTTTTTTTTATAGCATTCTTCCCTTTTTGTGTTTGACTTTTCATTTTCTTTATTGATTTCCTCCACTTTTTTATTTAGCTTTTCCCCAATTTCATTTTTGATTTTTTTCTTTAAAAGCCTCTAGCATCTTCATGATGCTATTCTTAAGGTTGCTTTCTTCTACTTCTTCCACTTTGTGATGTTCAGATCTCGCTGTTGGAGGAGGACTAGGTTCTGGTGATGCTGTATTGCTCTTTATGATGTTGTATGTACTTCTGCCTTGACATCTGCCCATCTCTTCGTGGATTCATTCTTGGTCTTATCAGAGCTCATGGTCCAGTCAGAGCTGACAGATTTGGCATTTCAGGAAGCCTCCCTTTGTCCAATGAGAGGTGGTGATTCTACTTCTCAGAAAGCCACTCTTGGTCTAATCAAGGCTGGCAGATTCCCTGTCTCCTGCATTTACTCTTGATCCAATGCCAGCTCTTTGTCCAATGAGAGCTCTCTCTTTCTCTGGGCTGGATGGGAGCTCTCTGGGCTAGATGGGAGCTCTCTGGGTCAGATGGGAGCTCTCTGGGCTGGATGGGAGCTCTCTGGGACAGATGGGAGCTGGGGGCTGGTCTCTAAGTCTCAGGAAGTGGCAGGGGTCTTAGGCGGATGGGTGTGGGGGCAGGGCTTGTAGATTGCAGGGTCTGCTGCGGGGTGGGGGGGTCTCGGAAAAGGGGAACCTTCCCGCAGGAGCCCTGCCTGCTGGCCAGCAACTGGGGCCAAGTTGGGCGGGTCTTCCCTGGGAACGGCTGGTTTCCAAAGCTAAGTATATCTCCAATGAAGAAAGAAAACTTTTAAGCTACATTTTTTATGTCTGAAGAATCCATATGTTATAAATATCTGCCAATGAATTTCATCATGGATGAAGCATGAAAAATCTATGCAAAGATATTGGCCAAACCTTTCACGAAGAACAAGGGATCACAAGACAAACCTGTGTTTTGTCATGCCCTGCACTTTACAACTTCTAGGAAAATCAAATCACAATTACTGAATTATTTTGTCCTGGCCCTATGTCATTTCTCTCTTTGTTTCCTTACATGTTCATATCAGGTGTTACCACACTACTGAAAAGATGGAAAGGCTGGGCATCCCACTCCCATACTTCCTGTCGCTCTGGAAGATCATATTTTAGAACTGCCCACAGCAAAACTGACTCAAACCCATGTCCCACAAGCTCTTACCATTCTGAATGGACCAAATGTGGCCAGTATGGCCACCAACCCCATCAATCTTATGATCCCTTGGATAGGTTATAGAATTGTTTTCATTTTTTCAAATGACAAACACATTTTATTGACATATTATTTTCCCCATATTGAGACTCAGTCATCAATTTGTTCAGGCAGAGTAGCCGTTAATCTAAAAAGATGAAGATGTTTGGAGAAAAAAAATACTTACTTCTCTTGATTTTGATAATAATTATTAACTCACACCAAAAGTTAAAGCAGCCTCTTCCATGTAGATGATACTCAAAGAATGCTTAAATTGTCTAGATTTTTTCTTTTTCTTTTTTATTCATCTCTTTATTTTACATCTCAGCCACAGCCGCCCCCTCATCCTTCCCTCTCAGTCTGTCCCCTTATGCCTCCTCACTCCCACGTTCAAATTTCCTCCTCTCACATCTCCATCCAGGAAAGGTCAGGTCTCGAATGAGTATCAATAAAATATGGCATGTCAAGTTGCAGTAAGACTAAGCACCTCCCCTTGTATTAAGGATGGGCAAGGTGACCCAGCATGATTAGGAGTAGGGTCCTATAACCCAGTAAAAGAGTTGGAGACAGCCCCTGTTCCCATTGTTAAGAGTCCCACAAGAGGATCAAGCTACACAACTGTAGCATATATGCAGAGTACCTAGGTCAGTTTCATGCAGGCTCTTTGGTTGTTGTGGATATCATAATGTAGTATAAGTAACAAGCAATAAGTGCACACGTGTCAATAGCTGTAGGTGATACTAGCATTCATTATTATAAAAATAAAAATAATGTTATGATACATATGGAGAAAAGGGAAAGGAGAGGAAGTGTGAAAGGAAGACAGAGAGAGAAAGAGAGAGAGAGAGGATATTTTCTGGGTTATTTTTAAATTAATCTCTATTTAATCATTCTCCACCAAGTAAATCATGGGTGGTTATGTTTCTTGTACATTTTTATGGATGAAGATACTAAAATAGCCAACATGAGACAGTGCTAACAAGTGAATACAGCCATTTTGGAGGTCAAGTAAACTGGGTGAAGGTATTCCATTATTTATGATTTTTATATTTATCTCTCTCTATTTTCAGTAGCTATAGTGAAATACATGCAATTATGCTTTCAACTGCCAATGAATGAACTTAAGCACAGAAATGAAAATGAATCATGTTCTCAATTAATTATTAAAATTATTTGAATATTTTTTTCTCAAGGCTATCTTTTGTTTCTTAGAGAAGGAACAGATTGGGTACACAGTTTAGATGATCACTAAATTTATCAACAATTCCTGAAGAATAGGGTTTATTTTTACTAAATGAAACAATAAAGTAAATAATGAGACCATATCAGCTACTTGAGAAGCCTAATTATACAATGAAAGAAACATGTATTACAAAGTTAGAGAACAAAAGCACCAAATTTGCTATTCACACATGTACTTCAAAGGAAAGAGAAAGTACTGTTGAGCCAAACAGTTAAGGAGTTAATTTGCGCTCAATTCTTAAAAGTGAATGGACAGTATAACTCAGAGAAATGACATAACGTTTTCTAGAAAAAAGTAGAAAAGAGAGATGATTTTTAACCTCTGAGCAAGTAGATGGATGAAGCAGACTTTGTGCTGGCTTTTAGATAATTGTTAGCACGCAAAAGCTCATGCCACCGACATATTTAAAAGTGTTTATTGAAAAGTGAAACAGGTACAGGTTTCTGAAGGAAATTGCTTCTTATGCTGCTGCTTATTTGACTTCTATATTTCTAATTGTAATTGGAATCTCATTTAAGAGAGAATTTATGCATTATTTCACGGTGTCATCCACAAAGTGCTTGCTAGTAGACAGAGACACCGGAATTGAAGGGAAAATTACAAGTCTAAACAAATGTAACCCATGACTCCCATGAGTAAGTAATTGAGAAGATGCAATATAGTAGAAAATAAAACTGTATACACTGACATTAATGAATCTCTTTGTACTCTCTGTGCACCAGTCTTGCAATATTGTAGATGACAAGCACACTTATTCCATTGTTATTATGGAAATTTTTCTCCTAGCAGATTCTGATTATTGTTCATAACTATTTTTATGATGAGAATCCAAGGGCTGACAGAATTTCAGCTGCAATCTAACTGATGAATTAGAAGCAAATTTCTCTCTTACATTTTCTAATTGTACACAGGTTATTTATTTAGAATAATTGAATTTTTTACTCATCATCTAAATAAGTGGCAATATGAGACAATTCTTACTGTTTGCTGCACCCAAACTAATGTCCCAAAATACTATAGAGAAATATATGTAATCAAATCGGCATAGTAAAGATACACTGTAATAAAATAATTAAAAATAATTTTACTGCTTAATTACCTTGATATCTTTGAGTGATAGATGTTAATTGAAAAAATATTAAAAGCATTCTTAAATAATTTCAATTGGAAAATAAGTAATTCATATAAATTTCATTTGTCTCTATAAGAAATACTTTCAATGTTGATTGTATATGATTAGTTAGAATCTATGCATATTCATATTGTATTGTCAAAATATTTTATGATGATTGATAAGAATGTTTTAAAGAGGAAAAAGTGAACAACTGTTATGTTCATTAATGACAATCGTAATTAGAACCGTGGTTTTGAATATGAAGGAAATTTTCAGAAAAATAGTTAAAATATGAAACAATGTTGTTCCCCATATAACAGAAAAAAACCTTGCATAATTAAAATTAAACAAAGTATAAAATAATGTGTTTTCAAAAAGTAAATTTCATAGAACACAGAAACAAAAAGCAAAAGCAGGTTTTAAAAATCAGGAGAAACTATGTTTCAGGTTTTCCAATAATTACTCAAAATAGTATCTATTACAAACTTCCATTGTCGGGAACATTGAACTATATTCTGAGCATAGAAAAATAGGAAGATAAAACTATTCTTATGAGATTCTAAGAGTGTGCTTTTGGAAACATTGACATAAATATGATAAATATACAACAATAGACATGAACAGATACTGATAAAGTACTTGAGAATGCTTCTTATAAATTTTCTAATTCTCTGTCACTAGTTCCATTTTTCTCTGTTTTTCCTTTTTTAATAACTGTGATCTTTATGTGTTTCTCTTCAGTTCAGACTATCTCTAATTATGAAATTCACAATTGCCGATGAGCCATTGAATCCCAAGTCCCTAAACAAGTCCTTGTGGTTTACATACAATTTTTAATGAATCTTCTGTAATAGAGCTCTGAATTCAACAAATATTTTCACATTGAGCCTGGTTTTCTAAAGCTGTGCATATAAACTAGGAGGCATGTTAGTCTCCCGTTGTCTACAGCTGCAATTCCAACCATGATGGCAAACCTCAGATGATTGGGAAGATATGGACCTATGCACCTAACCCAGGAATCTAAGAAGCTGGAAGAGAGACGTGGCAGGTAGGAAAAGATGATGAAGTCCAGCGGTAAGTCAGGGGATCCACAGACTGCATGTGCTACGATGGGTGGGACCCTTCAGTGACAGTTTTAGCTTGTCAAGTTATTTTTATCGTGCCTTTTAAAATCACACACATGCATGCACACACGTGCACACACATGCACACACACACACACACACACACACTTATTGTTTCTTTAGTGGATCTTCTTAGTCAAGAAAATTAAGTTGATTGAAATTCTGGAAAAAAATTACTCCACTTTACATAAATTAACAAAGCAAAATGCTATCAAGGGTCACCTCTTACCATTTGGAATCTGTAGAAACTCTTATTAACTATATATAAACTTCAACTCAAATGTTTTCTTGGCATTATCCATTTGTCCCTGGTACAAACACAACCATTCACAGCCCCTTCCAATTAATTTACCAACCCCCTTTCTCTGCTGTTGACTGGTGATTTTCCACGCATTCTGAGTCCTGTTTCCTTTGTGTACTCTGTAACTTAAGTTTAGCTCCAAAGTTCACTATTTTTAGCACATTTGACATTAATTGATAAGATAATAAAAATGGGGACAAGAAAATTAAGTTCTTTGGAAGTGAAGCGCATGTTGAACTAAAGATGAGACACTTGTCAATAATAAAGTTCTCATTTAAGCAATTAGTCATGAAGCCACAATTGACATTTTCCTATTTCTCATGCCTTTCTGTATTTATTACAGATCACCTCACATTGTTGCATTTCCTCGTGAGACTGAAGTATAAAATCATTACTCCCGAAGTACATTGGGTCATTACATTTCTTTACTCGATTGATTTGATGTGAATTTCCCACCAACATTAATCATAAGTTATAGTGGTTCCCATAGAGCCTCAAAAGTGAAACGACTCATTTTTATATTACATTTTATAGTACAGTATTATGACATTTCTCTTCACAGCCAAGATCATTTATCATGGCCCAAATGGGGATCACTTCTCTGTCATGCTGTTTAAATAAACCAGGAACTGTCACACCAAAGACTCCATTTCCAGTTGCTTGGAATCATTATTGTGTTCTCTAGAATACAAGGTTGATTTTATTTTCTAATGATGTCTTGAAATATAAAAGAACGTGTTTGTATAGAAAACCAGCAATGTTTGAAATTTCATTTCTTATTTTCTGTATAATTGATATTGTTTTTGAACATCATTCTCTTTTTTTATTTTTATTAAGAGATTTTCTATTCATTTTACATACCAACCACAGATTGCCCTCTCCTCCCTCTTCCCGCCCCCCCCCCCAGCCTTCCTCCCAGCCAATCCACTCCCCATTCCCACATCCTCCAAGGCAAGGTCTCCCCTGGGCAGTCAGCAGAGCCTGGTACATTCAGTTGAGGCAGGTCCAAGCCCCTCCCCTCTGCACCAAGGCTGCACAAAGTGTCCAACAATAGGATTCTCATCAAATTTGGCAATTTTATTCCTTACTTCCCTTCTCAAACCATTTTAGAATCACCTTCATATCATCTGTGATGAATTAACAGCTCTTGGACAGTATTCAATGTTAGTCCCTTAGACCAGTATATTCTTTTTCCGTATTCTTGTGATTTAAAAATGTCCCAAATTTTCCTCTGTCCTTTAAAAACTAAACTTCTTCTTTTTTTTTTAAAGAATTCAATCTTTTTTTAAAAAAGATTTATTTATTTATTATGTACACAGTGTTCTGCCTGCATATATCTCTGCAGGCTGGAAGAGGGCATCAGATCTCATTATAGATGGTTGAGAGCCACCATGTGGTTGCTGAGAATTGAACTCAGGACCTCTGGAAGAGCAGCCAGGGCTCTTAACCTCTGAGCCATCTCTCCAGCCCACTAAACTTCTTTTTAAGTAAAGGAAACTTGTAGGTTAATGAAGGCAGTATTGCTGATATTTAGATCCTCAAATTGTGATATGCTGAGAAAATTCTGTCCCTTTGACAGTATCTCTTTTAGCATTTTTTGGTACTTTGTTTTATACCACTTCTGACCCCATTAACTCTGGTCATACATACCTTTGCAATACACCCTAAAATGCATTATTTTTGTTCAAAAGTTTTGTTGTCTGGTATTTATGTAAACACAATTCAATAACTGTTTTTAAACATACATTGAATTCTACTTCATATATGGATTTAAATTTTATTAATTTTTGGTAATGCACTGTGTCAAAATCTGTAAGAATCCCATGAATGCATATCAACTCAAGTAGCAAAAAAGTACTTGCGTACTTCTAAACTATGTGCAGCACCACTGGCACCATGATTACGATGCGTTGTCTCTAAGTAGAAGGGAAGTGTGATGCCATTGAGTCATTTCCTGTGCATTTAGTCCTCTTAGCATGATTTTCAGACATTTGCTCAATACATCTACCTTTGTAAATTATATATGACTAACAGTGATCTCAACTTGGGGTCTCATCAATTCATAAATGTTTGCAGTTCTTTTTTCTTTCTTTAATTCTTTCAGAATTTATCTAGATCCTGGCTTAACCTGCTGTCCAGTAAAACTGATACTCCACTTCACTTCAGAAACTCCATCACGTCTATGATCTACATGTCATTTGAACATCACTAGCATCTACCATGTTGAACTAATCACAATGCTCTGTAGCCATGTTTGAAAATCTTACATTTCCCAGGTAACTGTGTGTATTACATTAATACAATGATCTTTCTGACTTTCCATGATTTACAATGAATGATTTCATCATTTAATCCATAATTTCACAAAATTGCATGATCTATCTTTGTAATCATTGTGCAAATTTTGACATGTGTTTATAACTTATTTATCAGTCTTAATTTATAAAACTACAGAATTGTCCTTAATATTTATATTTATTTAAAGTATGTGTGTGATACATGTTGTCAAACCCAGTTCCTCACACAGTTATTCTACACCTGAGTTACCCCCAGCCTGAGAGTTACAACTTAAAATTGCCTCCATAAAGTTGAAAACTATCCTGAATGCCTATTTGATATTTCATGTTGAATGTCTACTACATATTCGTAGAATAAATCAGTAAACACTGAACTTTTTATGTGCTTGACAATGAAGGAAATTACTCTTGTTATTGGAAAGTCCATCCCTTTATTTAGTCAATTCAAAGTCAAAAAGAATTTTCTATCATTTTTTATTTTCTCTGATATCTTGCATATCTATATACTAATTTTTTCTTTATATTTAAAGTTAACATCAATCCAATGTTTTTTATTTTATACTCTGTTACTGCTTTAGTTCAAAACATAAAATATAGTTTCAATTAAAAAAATATAAAAATTTCCAACTACTTCCTGTGTACTTGCTGTTACTGTTGTAACTTACTTCCATCAAGGAGGGTAATATGAAAAAGTTTGGAAGGAGAAAAGGGAAAAAAGGGAAATTATTTAATTATGTTATAAGCTCAATTAAAAAAGAAATAGTAAGATGGCATCCCTCTAGCTCAAATCCTCCCAGAATTTTCCTTTCCTTCTTTGAGTAAAGGCCAACATCTTTGCAAGACTGTTGGAACTTGATCATTGGCATTGAAGGGAGAGTTTGGGTGGTTTGCTCACATGAACTAGACAACCTGTCATTGATTTTATTCCTCCTGCCTACCTGCCATCTATCAGGACCTAGTCACACACCTGTTTGAAGACTGCCCTGAGCAAATGCAGCTGATTGGACTTTAAAGACTTAAATTTCTCTAGGAATATAAGGAATATATATTTCTCTCTCTCTCTCTCTCTCTCTCTCTCTCTCTCTCTCTCTCTCTCTCTCTCTCTCTCTCTCACACACACACACACACACACACACACACACACACACACACACACTTTTCTATTTCTCTCATATATATATATATCCAAACCCTCCCATATACTATTCCATGTTCTCTTTCAAATTCAAGGCCTCCTTTTTCATAAACTGTTACTGCATAGATATTTAGATTCTATTCCTTGATTTGAAGAATCACTTGTGGTAGACTGTGAAAACCCAGTCTGGATGTAAGCAGGTGAGATCAGAGATAATAGGTATTTGCT
>CABHPP010148438.1:0-40016 GCA_902168425.1 Peromyscus attwateri
ACTTGTTTGGTTAGAGTTACCCCATGATATTTTATATTATTTGTTCCTATTGTAAAGGGTGATATTTATTCTTTGATTTCTTTCTCAGCCCATTTATCATTTGTATATAAGAGAGCTACTAAGATTTTTGAGTTAATTTTGTATTCAGCCACCTTACTGAAGGTGTTTATCAGTTGTAGGATTCCTGTCTCCTCGTCTCCTGTCTTGTTTCATAGTATACCTCCACTCTCACTCCTTGTATAGTTATGTACAAACACTAGAGGTTAGGATCCACATACAAGAGCAAATTGGCAGTTTTATAGCAGCCAAAGTAAGACAACATGTAACACCATTTTCGAAGCAGTTGATTCTTCAGAGGGTTTAATGTTTCATTTTTGTCTTTAAAAAGATCTATCTGTTTAGTCCTTTTTCTGATGTAGCCTTGGTTTTATACACTAATCTAAGGAATTGTTAGAGACAACTATAGTAAGTTATTTGAATCAGACATGTCTGCATGAAAAGATCCTCTCTTTATTTGTTCCAGTGATCTTACTTGAATTGTCCAATAATGGGTAAAACTAAAATTTATTTGAGACCCATTCTGAAGAAATAGAATAATGGAGAATGCCATTTTTGAAAAGGAAGGAACCCACTGGAGGTCACGCTGAAAGGCTTAGTGGGAGAGGGGAGAGCAGTGTAGAAGAAGAACGGGAAATGAAAATTCAGTCCAAGGAATATGGGGAGGTGGCATTGCTATGGAAAGGTGTCATCAAGAGACTTGGAAAGGAGAGTTATTGACAGGTGAGTACCAAGTAGGATCTTTTGATGGAAACTGGATAGTGCAACCTGTTTAGCCACACCCTGAGATGAACTAAGCAAAGATAACCATAGCTCCAGATGATATCCTAAATCATATTGCAGCAGGAAAGAGATATGATGGGATATGAACTGTCAGGGAGCCTGAACTCAAGACAAAGGTATTTTTGGTAGCATGAATGCCAACAGAGCAGACCCTGAAAGAGGAAGATAAGTGATTGTGATATTACACTGGGTTTTAGCCCAATGAGAGAACACTTGACTAGTATTTGACTAATATGTATGATGTTTGAATCTCAATGCCACACACACACTAACATACACTCATACATGAACACACACACATACACACACACACACACATACATGCACAATCTTGCTCAAGCTCATGCACACACAGAGAAGAAGAAAGACTTTCTCTGAAAAAAAAAAAAAAAAAAACCAAAACACATTTCCTTTATTTAGTATCTTCTTCCCACTTCTCTTTTCTTTTCCTACTTCCTGCTGTGGGAAGAGCCCTAAATTTTGATCCATGAGCTCTGCAAAAGAAAACACTAAGGCTTGTTAAATTCAGTGATGTTCTCTATCTCTGAGAACAGTTGTAAAGTGTGAATTTGTTTTCAGATTGGTTTGTATTCTTTATATCAAGATGTTCAACGTAAACAAAGCACCAGTATTAGAATGATATATGCAAGGTTCTCCATGCACTTTGGCAGAAAAATGTTGTATAAATGGAAAGTGAAGTGTATATTTTAAAAGAACACATGAGTTTATTCCTCTAGGGGACTTGCTAATTTACGAACTGTGCTTGTTCTGAAGGTAAGTGCATGATTCATAAGTTAGTTTACAAGTAATTTTATATTACAGAAAGGGAGCTAAGAGGATACTTAACAGTTTCCAAATGTTTGAAAGATTTATTTATGGTAATCAACTATTCACCATTTTATTGTTGCAAAGGAAAAGGGGAAATGAATTTAAATTTTACCTGTAAAACTTTGTTAAACTTATAAATCTTGCTTAATCATATTGCATTCTTGTGAACTGTTGGAAAGGAGAGATATATCTTCCTTTCATTCTGTTTCCTAATTCTTTTTCCCCTGTGTTTTCTCATACTTGTGTCTGTACTTCTAGATTTTCCTAAATTATTAAGTGAGTTTTGGTCATTTTCTATCTTTAAGCTATTTTCACTAGTGTCTTTTATCCCAACCCAATATCCTGTTGGTTATATTTAGTTATTTATTTATCCCCAGCTTTGAATCCCACTGCAGTATTTAAATGTGCCCCCAGGCCAACAAAAATTTCATAGTTACTTGGATGGAACACCTTGTCTCTGCACATATCTCTGTACACATACAGACTGGACATAGTGCTCAGTGAAAGAGCACATGAAGGCCAGCAAGATTGGGTCATAGGGGTTAAAGGCGTTTGAAGCTGAGCCTGATGACATGAGTTCCATCTCTTGTCCTCACATGGTAGAAACAATTTCCCTCTAACTTCTATACACACAAGCTGTATCATGCATGGGCACCATTCACCACTCACACTAAATACACAAATATAGAAGAACACATAGATAGTTGTTTTAGGCTCTGGGTTCAATATTTAGCACAAACAAAGAAGAACCAAAAAATTGGAATATTTTAGGTTTAACTACTAGGAATGACTACTTTCTTGTTGTTGTTGTTTTTATTACATTGTGTTTTGCATCAGCGATGCCAAATTGTCCTTAACAAGCAAATGCCTGAAATATTTATTTCCTAATTTATAGGGTTCTCTGTCATTGTTAAAATTCTCAATATCATGCCAACTTGCATAATTTCTATTGTATTTTTTCTTTTGATGCAATACACAATCTGAAGGAAGATGTTCTCTGTAAGGATCTAGGCTAACAATTTTTTTTATTCCTATCCATCTCACTGTATACTTGCAGCCATCTGTGTAGTCTATGGACATAAGCCTGATGTGAAGATATTTTACAAGTGTTAATTGCTACCTAACTGTTGCCATGACCACAGTTCCCTTCACCCAAAAAGGCGGGTACTGCAAATTGGTCACTAGAACCTTCTATGTTTAATGGGAAACTAAGAGGAGGCTTTGTTGTGCCACTGACAAAATGTGAAAGCAAAAAATAATTTCTATCATCCACTGCTGATTTTAAAATGCTCCAGGCCATCTTGATTCCATAGGTAGGAGCATAATAAATTAAGGAAATGTAGCATATTGCTGAGCTGAAATCCTGTGGGATGTGGATATGATGGAACATGTAGGGAAATAGAGGACTTAGGAAGGAAAAGCACAGATAATCTTAGGCAGACAATGTAAGACCCAAGAAACAAGGTGTACAAATTGAGCATGGATAAGCTAATACCATACACATTAATGTGCTTCCCACAGGACTTCCACAATGAGGATTTAGACATCTAAATTTTATGCTAATGAACATGTGGTAAAACTGGGTGCATGAAAGGAAAATGCATGTTCCTAACTAAAGGAAAGTCCAGAGAGAAACAAAAGGTAGTCTTTGGAAAATATTAGAGAAAGGATGACGAGGGAAACAACAAGAAGTGACATTTACCAGAGACAGGCATTAGGTTTTGGAAATAGACGAAGTCCTTTGTTTCCCTTATGAGGAACAATGTGTAATCTTTTCATTGCAAGTAAGGAAAATACAGTACAGAAATATTATCTAAACTTTGTAATTTCTTCACCCAAGCCTTTGAGAAACTTTTTGGGGTGGGTGGTGGGGAACAATTTCTTGAGATAATATCACAAATTTTGATATAAAACAAAAATGTGATGTTTTTGCAACATCATTTATGAGCCACAATAGCCTCGTCAAAGATTAATATCATAAATTACATTCCTTTTACATTTTATTTATAAATTAATTTAATATTTATTTAGTGATGAGTGTTTTGTTCTGTGTGTGTGTGTGTATGTGTGTGTGTGTGTGGTGTGTGTTTACATGTATGCACCTGCTACAGTGTGAATGGAAAACTCAGAGGAAAGATTGTGGAAGTCTCCTTCTGCCATGTAGGTCCCAAGGTTCAAATTCAGGATGGGGAATTTAATAGCAAGTGCCCTTACCCACTTAGCCATCTTGTCAGCATGTGTATGTAGTTTAAATTACTTACTGTTTGTTCATTGTTAAAAATAGATCAACACTTAAAGAGTATACACTAAATTGCAAATACATGTCTCACAAAAGCATATGTAACCTCAATCAGTAGTAAATATATAGGATTAAGATCTACTTTCTTATTGGATACTAATCAGGTCTGAATTCAATCCAGCATTATTAGCCTAATATTCCTTGATTAAACTGTCTATAAATACTCATTTCATCAAATGTTCTTGAAACCATTATTAACATCTTATTTCCTCATTAGTTATGAGTTGCATAAGATTTTACATTTTATATTTACAAGAACTTTAAAGATTACTGAAAAATAAATGAAGCTTGATATGATGGCTGGGTCAAATGGCTTCCCCTTTGTTCATAGAGAAAACTAATACTTATGCAACCTCTAAATGGAAATATGATAAAAGATTATATGAGTAAAATTGGAGACTAGGGAGCTGACTCAGTGGGCAGGAGTGCTTGCAGCACAGGTATAGAGGTATGGTTTCAAACCCTCAGAATACGTATAGAACTCCAGCCATACTTGCTCAGGTGTCTGCACCCCGACACTGTTGGGAGGGTAGGGGAAGGAAGCAAAGACTGGAGGATCACTGAGGCTTGTTCATTGCCAGCTTAGTTCCAGGTACAGTTAGAGACCTTTTCAAGAGGGAGGTAAAACATGGTAGAACAGGACATCTACCTCCTCTTCTGGCCTCTGTATGCACCCATGAGCATGCACTGTCCCACACACATGTGCCATAAGTAACACAGACACACATATACACGCAGTGTCATACACAGCACACACACAAAATGTCATACACAGCACACACACACACACATCACTCACAACTCTGCTGTAGGATGTCTTTCTGTATGCTGTAAATATGTGTTTCTCTGATTGGTTGATAAATAAAACACTGATTGGCCAGTAGCCAGACAGGAAGTATAGGTGGGGCAAGTAGATGAGGAGAATTCTAGGAAGAGAAAGGGCTGAGTCAGGAGTCACCAGCCAGACACAGAGGAAGCAAGATGACAAGGCAGAACTGAAAAAAGGTACCAAGCCACATGGCTAAACATAGGTAAAAATTATGGGTTAATTTAAGTGTAAGAGCTAGTCAGTAATAAGCGTGAGCTAATGGCTGAGTAGTTACAAATAATAATAGCCTCTCAGTGATTTTATTTTGTTAGTTGGTCACAGGACTGTGGGGGCCTGGTGGGACCAGAGAAACCTTCCAACTACAAAACAAGTGGTGCCCAAATGTGGTAGCAAGAGTGTCCACCTAAAACCTGAGAGAGCTTAAGAAGGGATTATAAATGTAGCTAAGAGCACCTTCCTACTTCATGTTGCTCATGGCAGGCCGAGGAACAGTGACATGTCCTCTGGCTGTGGTGAATTCGTGGCAGCATGTGTGCTGAAGCTACAGCATGTCGGATTCCTGCTGAGTTACACGGGGCGGGGGGTGAGGGGGGGGGGATGGTTTCTCCAAGCCATGCAGCACACTGTGTGGCAGATTTAGCTTTTGCTAGTACAGACCAAAAAAAAAATGTTTCTGGGCTACACACTGCTTTGATGGAGGCATAGACCCACTGCTTCCAAAAGTTGGTGGTGTACACTGCTCCCAGAGCTGGTGGTAATTGTACCACCACCATATGGGGAAGCTGAAGTGGGTGGAGTCAGCAGGCAAGGCTTCAGCTTCAGTACTAGCCACTGCAGTTTAAAGCAATAGATTCACAATAAGGCAGATTCAGATGGAATAAGATTTTAAGTGGTTTACATTGTGTGTAAAAACGTACACAGGCTTGGAAGAGAGAAAAAAATGAATATAGCCAGTTATATAAAGAAATAGTTTTAAAAAATAAAGTCTTTAAAGAGACAGTAAAGGTAATATAAAAAAATAAGCCACGTAAAGATGGATGTTATACAGAGAATCTGGATTGTTGCGTTGTCTTTGGGATTTTTAACTGCAGAAAGACATTTAATTATAAAGACTGCTGAGTTAAACCAATATGTATATTTTAAAAGTATCTTGACTTCAAAACTTGGCTCTAAGGATATGTTGCATGGAATGGAGGCTCTGCTTTTGTTTCCACAGGAAGCAAGAGACTATGGATATGTTCCAGGTTAAGATGGATCAGATTTGATGAAGCCAGACCTCTTGAACCTTAACAGATGGTATCTATTAACAAAGGTTATCGTCGGTCTTCCCAGGACTTGACCATGATCTCGAATGTTCTCAGGATCCCCCCAAGATTGCCAGTGCCCTCAACCAGCAGCAAGTAGTATGAGAAGCTATGCCCAAATCCCCAAAATATTGTTTATAAATGTTTATTTTTATTTAAATGGGGTTGATTGTAAATGCAATCTCTTTCTAAAGAAGAAAAAGGGATAGTATAGATATTATAGAATGAAAGGGTAGATTATTGAACCTATTTTTAAAGAGCAACAACTTGTTTAAAATGTTTTGCATTGCTGTGGATTTTAGTTTATTGATACAAATTCAAAGTTAATTTCTTTATACTGTATGTATATTTTTACCATTTTTAAAAGTATTTTGTTTGTGCAACTCATTTGAAATTGTAGTGTATAGTTGAGAAATACAGATTAATAATTAGTCATTTAGGATAATCAAACTTATAGTCATGTTAGTTAAGTTTTCTAGGTATAAAAGGATATATTTCATTTAGGTAGGTAATCTTCAAACACTTCAAAGACCTACAGAATATGGCATTTGAAATGTTTTAAAAACTTAGACTTTCCTGGACAATGAGACACATCTGCTCCTGGCAGCACTGATTTACTTCAAAGAGGAAGATGGGTATCGAACACATTCCATATTGAGTTTATCTTCCTGGCAAAAATAGCCATTTGGGCAAGAAACTGTTCTTGCCTTGACTGCTTGACAAAATGTTATACAAACTGGACATGCAGGACCCATAGGAAGGTGACCACTGAACTTTGCAAGGCAAGATGGCCCTTCAGATTCCTGCTTCACAGAAGAAACTGCCAGACATTCTATAGGACACAGAGAGAAGTGACTGAGCGACTCCCGGCCCATAGGCCGAAGATGGATGCCCCAACATTGTAGAGGAACTTTGGGTGACTGTTCAGGCAGCCAGCTGTCTCTGTCATTCTAGATTTTTGGAAGTTGCTTCCAATGCACTTCCTGTTTTCTTAAGTAATATTATATCCTTCTGAGGTCTTAGATGTAGGTGAAGACTACTAAATAGTTATACTTAATTTTCCTTGGTTATAATAAAAGATAAGTTAGATATGAAACCTTAGACTCACAAATATAAGATAAATAGAATATTTTCTTTGAATTTGTCAAATGCAAATGGTCTAGACATTGTTGATGTTATTTATTGCTTATATGTATTATGTATAGTTATCTCACTTATTCTTTATATTTTTTCTTATATTAGTTTTTTTTTTTATTTTAGAGAAAAAGGGGAAATGTGGTGATGTATTGTGTCCCACAATATACTCCCAATAAAATTTACCTGAGGACGAGAGGAAAAAGCCAGCCACTATATTAACATGGAAGTCAGGCAATGATATCACACATCTTTAATCCTATCACTTGGGAGACAGGGATCTGTTTGGATATCTGTGAGTTCAAGGCCACACTGAGAACATAGCCAGGCATGATAATACATGCCTTTATTCCCAGCACTAACCATAGAGGTCTGGAGGTCTGTACACACAGACAGGAAATGACAGAGCTGGGCAGGAAGAGGAAGTGATATAACTGGACTGAGAAAGCAAATGAGAGAACAGAACAGAAAGGCATATAGGTGTGGGTAGACAGGAAGTAGCTCATTTTGGAAGCTGTTTCACTTCAGGACAGTATTAAGTACTTCACAGGGGAGCCTGTCCTACAGCTTACAAGCCGGGGTATAGAAGACATGCAAAACATTGTCTGCTGGAGAAGACAGAGCTGATCCATTTCTAACTGTGATACGTAAAATATTCTTAAATATTTTAGACCTGTAAAGAGTCCAAACTAAGAAGTGATTTTTTTATATAAAATAAAAAATTTAGTTAATATTTTTAGCTTTGACTATACCTTAAGATTTATTTGTTGTTGATTCATTGTAAATATTAAACTGGTTTGTCAGCTGGGGATAACAACTATTGATATTTTTGCTTGTATTTTTAAAACTACACATTTGAACAAAGATAAGATTATATCCTCCTATAGTGCTTTATGAAGTTTTTTATCTTTAATATAACAAATATTCCGTATTTGTCAATGTACATCTGAAATGTCAAGTTCAAAAAATATATGGGTTCTTCTTGGGTTTAAAAGTTTCTCTTGTAATTTCACTATTGATTTCCTTTCCATTTGCTATTCTAAGGATAATATTCTGACTGGAAATCTATAGCACAGAGATATTGGAAATATTTTACCTAAAGATTTTATTGTTTGCTCCTATGTATGTTTTACTATGAACTTTTTTGTTTTGTTTTGAGACCAGGTTTTCATTGTGTAGCCCTGGCTGCTCTGGAATTTGCTATATAGACTAGGCTGCCCTTGAACACAGAGATATCCCCCAACCTTCTTCTGCCTTCCTAGTGCTGAGCTAAAAGGTTGGGCCTACGCACCTGTTTTATCTAGGCATTTTTGGAGTTTTTTCTTTCTTTTTCTCCTTCTTTTTCTTTCTTTAAGATTGCTTCTGTTTGTCTATCTGTGTTCCCTATCTCTATTTCTGCCTTATAAATATGATTATAACATGAAGACTTGAACTACAGGTGGGGGAAGATAAAATTCTAAAACTGATAGTTGAAAAAGTGTAAGTGTAGATATATTTACTCACTTACTCAGTTGCTTGAAATTATACCACATTCACCCAAATAATAGGCTTCCTCTCAGAAACATCATTAAAACAGATTGTCCCCCACCAGCAATATTTTAAGGGGTTTAAATTCCTTCCTATTTTCAAGTTTCAATCTGGTAAACAAAAATTTTCAAAACAGATTAAAGTAAACCACATTCATATCTAGGTCCAAAGCCTACGATAAGGCATGGTTATATCACAGATGTTACTGTGCTATAGGGTACATACACCTGGAGTTACTTTTCTATTGAAAAATATTGTCCCTCAACTTTTCATGTCCTGGCATCTGTGGCAGCCATATTAACTGGAATATGTCTATTCTGGGTTGCATGCAGCTCTACAGACAGAGTGCTAGAATGTGTGAAACCCACGATGCAATCACCAGCATTGCTTAGTAACAGGTGTGGTGGCCTATGTCAGTAATTCCAGTACTATGAATGTAAAGGTAGGAGGGTCAGAAATTCAAGGTTATCCTTGACTGCATATTAAGTTCAAAAGACAGCTTAGACTACACGAAGTCCTGCCAAGAAAAAATAAAAGACAGGCAAACATAAAAACAAAGAAATTCTAGTTGCCTGCTCAGCAGCAATTATGAGACAGAGTAGCAATTGCTGAGACTATTGTATAATAAGTAAGTGATGTGATTTTACAAATGTAACACAGCTATCTCTAAGCCCATCATATCCTATGAAACCGTTAAATGTCTGTGCTTGGATCCTCCTCAATAGTTGAAAATCGTTATGCTGTGTCAGGATCTGTCTTTAAAACTTTGACCCTAGATGAGCATGGTGTCATGGTGGCGTAGACCTATAATCTCAACACCCACAAGTCTAAGGTAACAGAATTGCCACTTTGAGTCACATTATGAGTTCCTCCTCTAAAAAAAATGGGAAAATTAAAAATAACACCCAAACTTACACACACACACAAAGTATTTCAGCATTCAGTTTGTAAATGCTTTTGATGATCTACTACTTAGCATTCTTAGAACACATTTTATGAACTCCTTCGATCATATGTGATAGTTAATTTTCATTGTCAATCATCTTCCATTAGGAGATAGTTAACATTACCTGGCAATTTGCATGATTTTAGAAGCATCTAGGAACCATACAATGTATCTGTGAGGGGGTTTCTACAGAGGTTTGACAGAAGTGGGAAGATGGATCCTGAGGCGTGCATCACTGTGGCATCTTCCCATGGGCTGGGGACTCACACTGAATAGAAAGATGTAAAAGCACAAAGACAGAGGACCACCATCCTTTGCCTTTCTCTGCTTCCTGCTTGCTGCCACTGAACAAGTTGTTCTCACTGCCAGTGCTTCCCCACCATTGTGGACTCCATCATTTGTACTTTGAGCCAGAATGCAACCTTCCTTCTTTAAGCCATCTCTTGCCAGGTGTTTTGTTACATCAATAGAAAAATGATTCTTTAATTTATATCACAGTCCTTTAATAATCCAGGTTTGATTTTAGCAAAATTTGTATACTATCATATGGAAGGTTTTATTTTTGATTTTTGAAGTGATACAGCCTTCAAGAAATCGAAGGATGCAGTGGTACACGAATTGAAGGGCACAGAAGATACATTTTCTCTTTGACCTAAGCCTAAATTACTTAAGACATCTGATGTTAACAGATTGACACAGATGCTGCCAGTTTTCTGTGTGCTTCCAGGAACATGAGTTTTTTCTCTTTTAAACGTATGCAAAGATATGAATATTCTAAAATTATTTTCCTGGAACTGCTTTTTCCTCTAACTTATTACTTTATTACCATTCAAAATCATTCTCCATAAATGTAACTTTGAAAGAGAGCTTAACTATATTGGGAAAGAAATATGTACTTAATGTATACAACCTTTTCTGATTCAGAATATACAAATTATTATAAATTGCTTATTTCCAGTAAATACACTAAAGTAAACATTCTTTGTCCACACTGATGGTTGTCAGACATTCCCAATGCCATTTATTTTATGAAACAGGATATAACATATAGCTGTCTGCAATATAATTTACTAACCCATGAATTGTGACAAGCATAGCCAGCAGTTTTGGGAGTAGTGACTTCTTTTCTCCCAACAGTTCAGGCATGTCTTTCTTAGTCTCTCCTCTTGCTGGGTCTTGCTTCTTCCCCAGCCTTCCCTCAATTCTCTTTCCTTTTTCTTCTCCCCAGTTCTTTCCACCCATTCTTCCTCCATATTTTCTTCTCTTTTTTTTCCTCTCTGCTTATCTTCTGTATTCATTATTTGTACTTGTGAGAAACTGGGAAACAGATGAGATTATCCACAAATTTTTTAAAAAATAATATTTTGATTAAATCTTTGAGAATTGCAATCAACATATATGGATCATATTCATCTTCCACAACTCCTCCTAGGTCTACCCTCACCCTCTTACCCAACTTTAACTTTTCTTTATTTTTTAACCTGTCAAGTTCATTTTGATTTGCTAAACTACTCTTGGGAGTGGGGTTTATCTTGGGAAGTAGTTGACCTACCAAATGTCATATCATTAGAAAGTTGATTCTCCTTCTCCCAGCAGCTTGCAAACATCAATAACTCCTCAGCTAGTAGTATAATTTTTGCCTACCTCCTGATTGCCATGCTAGGATATTGTTGGGCTTGAGCTTCCACAAGTTTTGTGTATAGTGTCACAATCATTGTGCATTTGTGTGTAAAACTGCCCTGTTGTATGCACAAAACACTGTTTCCTTGAAGTTACTCTCCACCTCTATCTCTTCCCGTCTTTACACTTCGTTTTTTTTCCCAAAGACACTGAGGCTTGAGGGGAGGGTGTGATGTGTATATTCCACTGAGGACTACGCACCCCATGGTATCTTATTCTCTTCATGTTGATCATCTAAGGTTGTCTGTGTTAATTTCTGTCTACTACAACAAGAGAAGCTTCATTAATGAGGGTCAAGAGATACACTGTTCCGTGAGTATAGCAATGTCACTAGGAGTTCTTTTAATACATTTAGCAAAATAATAGTAATTGCTTCTCTTTTGGCATCTATGATGTATCTGGCCACAGATTCTTGGCACTGGCAATAGTGTCAGGAACAAGAAATTTAAAATATCCTCCTTGATTATCATCAACTTTTAATGTCTAAATAGTATTAGAAGTTTGATAGTCCTGTTACTATACACTGGCAACACAGAAATGCAGAGAATGGGCAAATCACCCTTAAAATGGAATTTATAAAATTGAAAATAAGACCTATTAATGTGTCCTAGGGTAGTGGGTTGCTTCACATGTTCTACATAATATAAGTTTGACTTTATAACCCCTGACTTCTCATTCTGGCTGAAGAATATATTGTTAATACCTATGTGACATGAGTAAATGTATTGACCTTCTCTTATCTTTAATTTCTCCTATATAAAGGAAGAAACAGGACTATCATATTTATTCCATTAAAATAAAGTTGTAGTATCTGCCAATGTGCAATCATTTGCCACTGTCCCTAACTGAAAAGATAAAGATAGCAAAACTCTAATGGTGATGGGTGCAGAAGAATAAAGAAATGCTTAAAATGTACTCCCACTTAAAATATGTACATAAAATCAGAACACTGAATATATCCATTGTTCTGTTTTTGTGTTTATCTTATACTGGAATTTTAGGTTATCATCTGTGGTATATATCAACATCATTTTGATACTCTTACTTCTTGCTTTATTTTGACAGCATAATTGAATTAAATGGAATAGTTACTAGTGATATACACTGAAATAAATGTACAAAACAACATATCTTAATATACTTGTTCCTAACTGGTTTTGTTGGTTCACATATCAGAATCTTCAGAATCTAATTGCATATTCAGTGATTAATCTGGAGTTATATTAGATGATATCTTATTTACTGTGTCTATAATACTAAGCAAACAGTCTGAAGTTTGGTCTCATGGGCTGCTAGTTTAATGGAAGCAATGTCTATTCGTCATTATGATATATAAATGTAAATTTATGCACAAACAAACTAACAGGGCATAGGTTTCTTCTGCTTTGACAGTCAAGGGAAACAAGATTACTACTGTCAGAAAAAATATACAGGAAACAAGAGTTTATCCTATGTTTTTCACTGTGTCAAGGGGTCATTCCATTAAAAGTGTTTTTAAAAATTAGGAAAGCAATCAAAATTGGCCACAACCGAGTAGATGGCTTAGGAGGTAGTGTCCACGTCATACAAAGATGAGGACCCAAGTCAGAATCCACAGAACCCACACAAAGTTGGGTATGGCAGTGAGCTTCTTTAACCCCAGTGATCCAATAGCACGATGTGGGAAAGAGACAGATTCCCCAGCAGCCTGTGCGACAGTTAGCTTAGAGCATGCGGAAGAGACAACAAAGATATCTCAAGGTGGAAGGCAAGGACCAAAGGCATACCTGAGATTATCCTCTACCCTCTACACATGTGCTGTAGCATGTGTATACCTTGCCCCCACATACACACATGTGAACATGCCCTCATGCAGTGGTATACATGTTATACAGACAAGCATGCGTACACACAAACAAACCATTTGTGCCTGAATTTTACACCTGACAAATAATAACAATCTGACATATTAATGTGATTGAAAGGAGCCTTTATTTGCCTCAAAGTCATCAAGGAAGACAACAGTGTAAAATGTTTTGAGATTCAAGATTAGAAGCCATTCCACCAAGCCCATTTGATGATATATATTCTATAACACAAACTCAATGCATAGCAGTGGTCATTAACATTTTTCCAAACCTTTACTAGAGATCAAAATTTAAAGAAGTGCCAAAGCACTGTATTCTTAATGTGGCATAGAAGTAATGAAAATGCTCAAGAAAACGTCTTACAAGAGGAGTCATAAATGTGGGCTCAGAGTTTCAGGTGCTTCAGTCTGTGGTTGTTTGGCTCCATGTGCTTGGGTATTACATGATGGTGGAGAGCATTCCTCATCTTGTGACAAAAGGAGACAGGAAGAGGGGGAAAAAAGGACCAAGGGCAAGATCTGAACCCCCAAAAATGTCACAAGTGATCTATTTCCTCTATATAGGCACTATAAACGATTCTAGACCCTCTCCAAAAGATGCCATCAGCTGGAGACTACCCATTCAATATGTATACATTCAATATTGAAACCATAAGAAGTGATCTGTCTATTCCTTTGCAGGATACCTCCTTTTTTGCTTCTGTAAAATTGTTGAGCATATTGAGATCCCTTTGCTATTTTCTATACAACATTGTAGTTACTCCAAGATTATGCGGATTGACTGCACATTAGAAGGGCATTATTAACCCTTTGTCCAATAATTGCTGGATGAGTAGAAATGGACCCTACTTACCAGAGACTATCTATCTCAGCAAGCTGGGATGGACTTTGTAAAATTAGAGACATATGTGACCTGAGGTTCAGAACTATTTGTCTTTGTGGAGCATAACCTTTCTAGTGGAAAATCCATCCAGTTTATCAAATTATAAACCAGAAGTTTGTTTTGTGAGCAAAGGGATTTGGGGGTTTTAAGGGATATTTCTAGGTTAGCTGTAGAATTGAACTTATTTATTCTGAGGAAAATTCTTCTTAAAGAAGTGGAATTCACTTTTCAGAACTATGCAGTTTTCTCCTTTGAAAGCTAGCAAGAATATATTACTACTATTTGAATATTGGTTAATGATTGTAGAAAATAATTTTCACATGCCTTAATAGAAAGACTAAAATATGTATGGGTCTGGAATTTTTTCATTTATACTAGAGAGCAACAAGGAGCCTGTGGGAATGAATAGACGCTAGTGTTTGAGGGATCCCAAACTCAAGACATAACCATGGTAGCTCCTTCCTTGCCTAGAGTCTTTTCTGCATCCAAAAAGCCAAAACAAACTCAGAGTTCTTTGCTCTCAGCACTAAAAGAAATCCCTATGTATGATTAACTAGAAACACTACCTGAGAATCAAGAAATCTGAATTGCTAACCATCTATACTGAAAAGTACTAAGTGGACTCTAACTGTAGTCACTTTTAAGGCTGATGTTACCCTTTATCCCTCTAGAGTCTGGGTTACTTTATTTTTTCCATTAAGACTATTTTCTGTTTGATTTACAATGAGCTTAGTCAAGAAACAGTTGTTTAAGATTCAAATGACTTTCTACAAAGATATGTATTTTGAGACACTTCTTTCTGAGTCACCAAATACAGCCACACCACTCAGAAATACAGATTTACTGACAAAGACAGAATTCTGAAACAAACTGTGGGCCAAAGATCTGGCTTTAAAAAAAAACAAAACAAAACTTGGTTTATTTATTCCATGTGTCTGGATATTTTGTCTGCAGCTATGTCTGTGCATCAAGTATCTGCCTGGCACTCCAGCAGGCCAGAAGAATGTAGGATCACTTGCAACTGAAGTCTATAGTGGTATTCTATTTGTACTGAAATGTGATTTTACTTGTATGTTAATAAATAAAGTTGCCTAGAGGTCAGAGCTATTAGCAAAGCCATAGCGAAAGCTGGGCGATGGTGGTGCACGCCTTTAATCCCAGCACTTGGTAGGCAGAGCTAGGTAGATATCTGTGTGTTCAAGGATACAGCCAGCATTGGAGACACACACCTTTAATCTCAATACCAACCATAGAAGACCTGGAGTGACCTACAGACAGGCAGTAATGAGACGGTCATGTGGTTGGGTTTACAACCAATGAGAAGGCAGAACAGAAAGTCTATTTAAAGACAGACAGACAGGAAGTAGCTCCTCTTTTGGAGAGGTCTCTTGGCGGAGAGGTAGGACAGCTACAGCTCTTAGCTCTGACCTCTTGGCTTTCTTCTCTGAATCGGCTCTGTGTTTCTTATTTAATAAGACTGTTGGTTACATCTAGAGAAGTCACACAAGGTTGTGAGCCCTTATATGGGTGCTGGGAATTGAACGTAAATCCTTCCAAAGAAGAGCCAATACTCTTAAACCCTGAGCCTTTTCTCAAGCTCCCAAGATCCACATTCTAGCCTAAGAAATATATTTTGAAAGTTTGATTATTCTGCATAGTAGTTATTGACTAGGACTATGGCTTAGTTGGTAGCTTGCATAGACTATAGGAAACCCTGGATTCGATCTCTAGCACTGTATCAACCTGGCATGGTGGCAAATATCCCTAATCCTAACATTCAGGAGATGGAGGCAGGAATTTCAGAACTCTAAGATACATTCTCACCTACACAGAAAGCTTGAGCCAGCCTTGTGTAGTAAGGTATTGCCTTAAAATAAATACTTATTACTTTTATCTTCTGCAATTCAGAAAATTCCAGTAGCATAGTATAGATTATCACATTCATTTGACAGAAAACAAAGTTCCTACTAGTAAGTTTAAAATGTTTGAATGGGAATTCATCTTGAAAGTTTACACATTCTCTGTCTCCAAATGCTTTTTTTATAAAAAAAGCCTAAATGAGACAGTATTCTCAGTTAAAATTCTGCATCTCTATTGGCTTAGAAGCTAACTCCTGTAATACGCAGCATTGGATTTGTGAAATGAAGACCTCAAGCACGGCCTGTGCTGACTTTGCACTTCTGCTTTCCATAAGCCTTGGATGGATATGACCCTTGCTGCTGACTCTTCAGCTCTTGGTGTCGGCCCAGCCCACTACAAATTATGTAGCAGAGAAGGGTTTAAGAACACAGCATATTTCAGTGATAAATGTTTTAAAACTTCCCATTTGAATCATCAAACATTTAGATCATAACACTGCTTACTCAAGAAATTTCTTCACAGTCAGTGTTACGGTCGGGGAGATAGTTGGGTGCTTCATTGTGAAAAACAACAACTTGAAAAAAGAAAGAAAGAAAATCTAGTTGTTTCATTGCTCAATAAAACTGTTTGATTTTAGCCTTTGGCTGTGTGACTTTAAGCAGAAGTGTTTGGGGTTTAGAGCATGGTAACATGTTTGCTTTTGCAATTTATCATGATATTCAATCCTTGGGGAAAATGACAAATGACAGTAAACAGCTTATAATTGTTCCAAGTTATTTGTGAGTGTGTGTGTGTGTGTGTGTGTGTGTGTGTGTGTGAGAGATAGATAGATAGATAGATAGATAGAGAGAGAGAGAGAGAGAGAGAGAGAGAGAGAGAGAGAGAGATTACTGAATTGATAAAAATCAGGAAACTGCTCAGAAAAGATAAGCTGCCATGGTTTGGACATTTAATGTGCTTTCTTGTTTATTTTGAATGGCAATGCTTCTTGTACATTGGCACTATGGTGGGTCTTTAAGTGTGATCCTTAGTCTATCAATATAACAAAAAATTTGGAAGAGTTTTACAGGGTGGCTTTCTTGCCCTCACCTAAGATCATTAAATTAAACCTTTGGGAAGTAGACTACAAGGGCTACACTTCTTTGTTTAAGGAAACCATAAGGCAGTCATGATTGTGCCTGCCCTTAATGCCAGCATTCTGGAGGCAGAAACAAGAGGATTACCCTGTATTACAAATCTCCCTGAAGCCAGGCAGGGCCACATAATGAGACCCCAAGTCCACAAACCCAAAATTAAACCAACTAGAACAAAACAAAACAACAGATATTGTGTTTGTGGGCAAACACTGGATTCATCTGTAGTCTCCAAACAGAGAATTTTAATTCAGATCTATTTATTCTTAAGACGATATCTAGGAATAATGTGAGTCTGATCTCAGTATATTTCTTCTTTAATGTTTTATTTATGATATAAAAATTTCATATAATATACTTTATACTTTTATCATATCCATTTCCTTCCTCTAACTTTATCCAGATCCACCCCCACCTCCCTGCACACCCAACTTCATGTTTTTTTCCCTTTCTCTATAAAAATAAAACAAAACAAAACAAAACAAAACAGAATATGGAGTCCAATTTGTGTTAACTTACTATTCCTGGGTGTGGGGTCTGCCATAGAGTGTGGTTGATAAACCTAATTGTCACTCCATTGAAGAAAAGTGACTTTTGTTCAGATTGTTCAGCAGCAATCAAATGCCAAATGCCTCTCACCTACAAGTGGGAGGGACTTTGTGTCCATGTACTGACATATTGGTAGAGCAATATATCATTAGGAGTTATTTTATCACTATCTCTCTTTAGTGGAATAAGGTTTTCTCCTTGGGCCGATGACCTTCAGGATCTTGGCCACATGCTTGACACTGTCTGTGAGGTCACTCTCTTCTTTAACCTGCAGAAGTGGTACAAAAATGGTTTTCATAACTGAAGAATCTTTTTTTGTGTCTATTAGCATGGAACTAGAATTTTCAGTTTCCCTTGGTTTCTACCTGCCCTCTTTCTTCACATGCCTTCCCAATTCCTTTTGTTTGACAAAAAGTGACTATTCACGAGTTCTGAGTTTGTTGTTTCCCACTCAAGACTCCCTCCTATGTTCTCGTTTGTGTCTTTCATGTGTATATTAATCAAGATACAGCAGATTACACTACAGTAACAAATGAACAGGTGCCCGAGACACAGAAGCATACTGCAGCAGAAGCTTATTTCTCACCCACACTGTCTAGCTTGGAGCTCTGGTTTGTCATGGTGTTGTTAGTGCTGTACTCACAATGTATTTCCTATGCCCTCTTAGGCATATAGCAGTCATCTATCTTCAGGCATTCTTTGCAGTTTCATTAGGCAATATTGCTATAGCTAGTTCTTAACAACTTGCAAGCTGAGCTTGCAGGTGCTACATCGAACATTTAATTACTGGTCTGAGAATTTCTAGAAGTCCTGGCTCTGATCTCACAGGTGGTGATTGTGTGGTTACCTTAGGACCATGACAAACAGAGCTTTGCTTCAGATCCACATGTAAAATTAAATTTCTTTTCTTTTCTGAAATTGAGTCATTGGTTATCTTAGCATATCAGTTATCTCGACTATCTATGTTGTAAGTTAGAGACTCATTCTGCATCTTTCTAAGTTCCCAATATGTTGGGCCTGAGGCCTTTTTGTCCCCATGGCTCAGGAAGAGATCTTGGTGAAGTATGCAGTCTTTTATGATTCAGTGTAACAAAAATGTAGATTGTTTCTCCAGCAGAGACAATTGGCCAGGCTAGTAACAGGATTCTATACTTGCAAAAAGGGCCACTGACTCACTTTCAGCTTTCGAGGCTTGAAAGAACTTAACATTAATGAAAACCGATGATGTGGTTGATGTCATTTCATAAATGATAATTTTGTTCTCTGGGACTTTGCACTGATATTTAAATTAGAAGAAGAAAATGACTTAGAGAATCTTATATGATATCAAAAGTAACAGTGAAACAGACAGATTCATATGTCTATAATTTTTAAAAAGTGCTTTATGAAAAATTATAAAGAGGTTTTTTTCGGTTGACAAATGTTTGTCCAGATTATGACAGAGGTTAATAACTTTGTTCCATTATGATGTTGTACAAATCATTTTAATGGAAACATCTAATATTAGAAAAAAGAGACATGATGAATCCATTATTTGAACCTACAAATCTTTGACCTCATTCTTCTCAAGGAAATACAAATTTTTTTCATATTAATTTATTTATCTACTTTTTATATATGAGTGTTTATCTGCATGTGCTTGTGCACCACATGTGTACCTAATGCCTGTCGAGGTCAGAAGAGGGTATCAGATTCCCTTGGACTGGAGTTAACAGACAGTTGTGGGCTGATAGGAATCAAGTCTGGGTCTTGTGTAACAGTAAGAACTTAATCACTGAGCCATTTCTCTAGGCCATGAAAATACAAATGTAACACAAGTTAATAGACTACCTATCAAACTAGCAACATCAGGGTTTCCAAGATGAGTTTTGGTGAGATTCCAGTGATGATGGTGTGCCAGAGACTGTGAACCAGACCAATGACTTATTGCAATGAACATTTTGCAGGTAGGACTGGTTGGACAAAAGGGTATACTGCATGACACACTATAGCTCCCCATGGCACTAGGATGAGTGAAGATGTATTGGAAAGACAGAGGAGAGAGGTGGTTTTTGTTTGTTAGTTTGCTTGCTTTTTTGTTTTGTTTCAAATTAATTTTTGGAAGGTTCTTTTTTGGGTGACACTTCAGGGTTGAATGACAGTTATGAAGAGACTAGGAGGTGAGTGGGATTAGGGTGCATGTGAAATACCCAAAGAATCAATCAATAAAGAATTATGTTCTTAAAACAAAAAGAAATACTGCTTTAAATGATGATACTAAAAAGGTCAAAGACTGTTGACAAATTGAATGGAACTGACTTAATTATGGTAAGCCTAGAATTATTTTTAAGTTCAATTTTTTTTAACATTTGTAAAAATTAAGAATGCATTCTAAAAGAGCATTGCAAAGACTCCCCAAGGATGCATATTTGAAGGGACCTCATGTGATATCATTCAAAGAAGTGAAGGAACAATGAAAGTTGTTGAAATGTAATTGTTGAAACTGTACTTGTTGAATGAAGATGCCTCCATCTGAGCCAGAGAAATGGTTTTGAGGTCAACAGCCCTACTATTCTGTATGGGAACCACAATTTGGTTCCCAGTATCCATGCTAGGCAGTTGACAACTCCCTGTAAGTCCAGCTCCACAGAAATGGACAAGTACTTCTGCCCTTTACAGGCATCTGTACCCAGGCACATGTGAAATACACAGGCACGTATATAACAATAAAATGAATTCTAATAATGAAAGACCCTAACCCTTCAGGCTTACACCCCCAAGCCTCAGAAAATGAGAAACTTCAAGCACCAGGAAATGAGAAACTAAAAATCTAGTTCCCAGGGCAAGCTGACCATCCTTGCAACAATATAACAATGTTAAGAGATTTCTGTTAAGAGATGTGCTCAACTGTGACTGGGAAAGTTGCAAATGTTCCAGGAAGGACCATTGTGACCTGTGTGTAAGCTCCACCCCCCCCATACTCCCCTTGAGGTTGACGTAACTGTACCCATTGTACCCACTCTGTGATCACTCTGTGATTGTATGGGAATTGTAATCTTGTGACTTTTGTGGGTTTTTCCTTTAAAAGTGCCTATGTGACTATAGTACGATGCGACTCTTGCTCTTTGAGCTGAGTCTGCCCGACTGTATACAGCCGCAATAAAAATCTCTTGCTATTGCATCAACTGGACTGGAGTCTGGGTTCTTGGGGTGCCCACTCGAGACCCTAAACTTTGGGGTCCAACAATAAAAATAAAGAGAATGAAACATTTGGAAGATGATTTTCCTGTAAAGGGAACAGAGGCTGAAAATGGTAGAAAAAGATAGAAAGACAGAAAGGAAGGAAGGAAGGAAGGAAGGAAGGAAGAAAGAAAGACAGACAGGAAGGAAGGAAGGAAGAAAGAAAGAAAGAAAGACAGACAGACAGACAGGAAGGAAGGAAGGAAGGAAGAAAAAAAGAAAGAAAGAAAGAAAGAAAGAAAGAAAGAAAGAAAGAAAGAAAGAAAGAAAGAAAGAAAGAAAGAAAGAAAAACATGGGACCCCTCTCTCCTTTCCTTTGAAAAGGTCACCTACAATGGCAAGAAGCACTGCTTCCTTCAGCCCTTCAGCCCAGCCCAAGCACATGGGCAGAGCAAATACCACTACAAAGGCCCACATGTTGTTTTGGACTGTATAGTTGACACCACATACTCTGTATTTTTATATTTATAAAGTCTTTTGCCCATCAGTAGAGTATCATATACATATCTCCATTGCCACAAAACCCTTTCAAGCTCTCACTACTCACCCTACCCTTTCTCAGAAATCTTTAGAAACTGAGTATTTCCATGCCACGTACTATACTTTTTTTCAGGTGTTGTAATACACACAATGTAACATTTCTGTTTAAATAGAAAAGGTTTTCCTGGAGAGATGAGTTTTCAGTTAAGAAATCTTGCTGCTCTTTCTTATCACCTGAGTTTGATTCCTAGCACCCATATCAGATTGCTCAAAACCAACTACTGCTCCATATCTGTATGATCTGACTTCCTCCTCTGACCTCCTCCACACATTGTTTAAAATATCAAATATTTCAAAAAATTTGCAAAATTTCCCACTTTTAACTATTTTAGGTACATAGTTCAGTGTTTTAAGTATGTTTCTGATTGACGTTGTATACCCATTTCTATCATCTATCTCTAACTCTTTTTATCCTAGAAAACTGAAACAGATGAGATATGTCTAAGTATGTCAGCCTCAGTATCTGCAGGTCTATAGACTCAGGAAAGCAAACATCCACTGGTGCTCTTAGCTTTGGTCACTCCTGTGTGGTCACTGTCCTGAAGCTGGTAATCTTACTGCAGATGCTATATAATATTATTGTACTTACTATTTCCTTATCTGTTTGACAAGTTCCTTGACTTTTGAATATTTACTTACAATGTGTTTTGGTGTGTATTTCTTTAAGTTTGTCCTTAAGTCATCTGAATGTCTTAGATGCTGATGTTCATGTCTTTCATAAAATTCAAAATGTATTCAAGGGTCTGTCAAATATTTTCTTTTCATATCATCTTGTGTTGAGATTCTTACAACACATACATTGGGATAATTGATGGTATCTTACAAAGTTCCTTGGAGCATTTACTTCCCCTCAATAATATTTCCTTTCCTATTTTTTTCTTTTTTAGGGAAGAAAACTATAATTACTGGGGGAGAATGTGTATATATGAGTGTAATACTCATAGAGGCGGCCAGAAGGTGGCAGACTCCCTTCAGCTCTAGTTACAGGGAGTTGTGACCTATCCAGCTCTGTGCTGGAAACTTGATTCTGGTACTTAAGAAAAGCCATTCTTCCAGCTCCTTAGTAATTTTTTTTTCTGTCCTTCAGAAATAAGCAGTTTTCAGTGCCATGCATTTAAATTCACTGATTTCTTTTTCTGCTAAACTCTTACTTATTTTTCTTGGTTGTATTTTTCAGCTACTTTATTTTCAGCTGCAGATTTTCTATTTTTAGACCCTTCTTTCTACTAGTAATTTTATATTCCTTCTACTAGTAATTTTGTTTGTAGACAGTGCTCATGACTTTCTGCACATTATTCTTGAGTTCTTTGTACATTGTTAAGTCCACTGGTTTAAATTCTTTGTTGACCAACATCATGTCATTTTAGGTATACTGTCCTCAGTTTTCTGTTTTCTTTAAAAACCACAGGCTGTGCTTTATTATTGATTTACGTATTTGTTATTTTTGTTATTATTGTTAAAAAGTAGAAATCTGTGTTTTCTTTCCTTAAATGTTTAGTGAGTTTTTTAATTGCTTTGTTTATTGGTTTGTGTTTTGACTGATGTAGCCCACCTTGGGTCTTCAAATCAGCCTGGAGTCTCAACCTTAGATTTTTGTCAGGTGAATTTTTGAGCCCAGGACTTCCCTACAGTACATACAGTTACTTTCTACTTTGCCTTATGTCACAGTTGCTTTTGAATACCCTAGTCTTTAACATTGTCAAAAAGGAGAAAAATAAGAAATGGAAAGGTGAGAGGCAATGTCTTTTCAAGACTCCCTAAAGTAATTGCCGACAAGCAAAGCATCTTACAACAGAGGCATGTATGCGACAACAGTGTATGCTTGTCCTATGACCAGCTCTGGTCAGAAACAAGTCACACACGGTTTAGAAACATCTGGATGACTCTCTCTCTCTCTCTCTCTCTCTCTCTCTCTCTCTCTCTCTCTCCCTCTCCCTCTCTCTCTCTTTCTCATCTCTATCCTTCTCCTGAAAGCACTCAGTAGACTTTTCTAGAATATGGCCTTAGTTGTTAGTTATATGGATTAAGACATATTTAGATACTTTTGTCTCATGGGCTCAAAATAATGGAAATTAACTGAAATTTATTATTTAATAACTCCCTAGGAGGTCTCAAGCCCTAAATAGTAGAGTTTTAAAGAATAGTGTTCAACAATAGAGGGGTCGGAGAGATTTGGCCAGTGTCCTTGTTAAGGAGCTGAGACACAGATTTCTGGTGCTTCCTATTTTGGTGTTTTCCCCCCAAAAATCTTCTGCACCTGCTTTCCCTTTAGCATTCTTGTCTTTATTGTGACCTAATGGGAAGCAATTGAACAGAGGAAGAATTTATCTTGGAACATGACTTTTGCAGACAGAGTTAATGCCAGGGAAGTGGTAGAAACCAGTGCACTTTGCTTGTGACATTGATGAGAAATTCTCCACACCATACTAAAAAGCAGAGAGAAGGAAAATGCCACGATAGATACTCGGCTGTTTTTGCCTTTCCCTTTTTCATTAAACCCATGGGGTAGTGCCAACTACATTCAGGGTATGTCTTTATTCTTCCTTCAACCATTTCTGGAGACACAGTTACAAACCTACCCAAAGTCCAGCTTCATCAATGTCCTATGTATTTCCTAATCCAATAAGCTGACAGTAAAATATAACTATAACAAGTACCTTGTCAAAAGCAGAGAGTTTGATATTTGTTGAGACACTAGATGAGTAATCTGTGATAGCAGTAATATTGAACCAAAGCCACATAGGTTACACATACAGACAGAGTGATAGCTGTTGTTTTTGTTGCAAGTGAACTACTCTTCTACAAAATTCTGTGTTTATAGACAAATGGGATGCAAGTTTTTTATTTTTGGCCTGAGAATAAAGAGATGGTTTGGAACAAAAGGAAAAAATAAAGTGACAAAAATAGTTCAGAGTTAATACAGAAGAGAAACAATGTTATTGAGTGTTGGAATAGTAAAAACCATGAGGGTCTTAAGGAGACTGAAGATTGCTGAAATGCAATAAACAGATAATGGCTTGAACATATGATTATGACCGGGTTTCTCATACTCCTAATAAAAAGCACTTAGGTTATTTTCATAGTAGAGGTTTGTTGAGGTATTATGGAGATAATTAAGTAAGATAATTAAAAGACTGAAGTCTAAGGAATTGAGACACCAGAATTCTTAAAAAGTATTCAAATTATTATTGCAAATACCAAGGTTCATAGCCTAAATTGGGCTGGAGAGAGCTACAATGATTCCTTTTCTAAGAAATGTAGAGGAGGGAACTCAAGGGGTTCGTTTTAGTAGGTCAAGGAAGGGAAGTAGATGATGCAATCTGAGGACATGAACTCTAGAACTGATCAAATCTAGAGAGCAGAGAAAAAACATACTTTGAATGAAACACCTTTTTGCAGAGCAAGGAAGAGCCTGTATTATTTTATTGTGCTGTGATAAGATAAGCTGACAAAAGATATAAACCTTTGGGAAAGGGTTTATTTTGACTTACAATTCCAGACAGATTCTGTCATGATGGGGAAGGCTGAGTGGAAGGAGCAAGATATCATATGGTATCTACACATAGGAAAGAGAGAGAAAAGAGAGGTTAAGCAAAGGCATAAAACCTCAAAGCCCATTCCAGTGACTGCTTCCCCTGCAAAGATCTACCTCCTAAATATTCCCCTAAAGTACCATCAACTGAAACTAAGGCTACAAATACATGCATTTATGGGTGTATGTTATATTCCAATCACAATAGACCCATTCAATTGTTATGACCAAAGATAATAAGATGGAAGAAAAATCAGTTTTAACTTTAAAAAGGGCCACTAAAAGAAGTTATTATCTCTAGAAAGAGTGAGGAATCCAATGCAGCTCAAATTTTAATGGAAAATTTCAAAATAAAGGTAAAAAAAAAAAGAGTTAACTTATTAGAACCATGAAATCCTCATGGTACAGTGAGAAAACAGCTTTAGGAATCCATGAGTGTGGTGAGACTGAGATCTTCAGAGTCATATGGAGAAAAAAGTCCTCCAGAAAAGCTTTCTTGCAGACACTAACAGGAAACTGAGAAGTGGCATGTGACTGAGTGAGCTGTGATAGGAGGTGAGGTACACTCTGACTGAGTGGCAAGGGAAGTGTTATTAGGAATACGTGATGATAGAGACTCTATTTGTTCAGTCCTCTCTAGGTCTCTGAGAATTTGGGTCAAACAGCTGGGAGGAGGCAGTGTTGCAGAGAAAGAGAACTATGTGCATGTCCATTTCAAAATGTTAACAGTAATTATTTCCTTCATACATGCCCTTGTCTCTCTCATGTTTATTTATTTTTTAGGTAATTGGGTTTTTAAAGCAATTATATGTATACAAGTACATATATACATATATATTTACATGCACGTGTATGCATATCTATATAGCCATAATATGTGTTTACATGTTACACTGTTTTTATATTTGTACATCTATATGCCTAGAGATAAGCAAATACACATTTTCTAATTTGGTAACTTAGAATGAACGCTTTGGCTTAAGAAGAAAAAAGATTTGGTAATATGTGATATTCTTTCAGCCTCAAATCCTTCTATATCTATTTTACTTCAGCTGTGTTTTTGAAATTACTTGGCTAACATAAGCCCATGTTCACAGAGAAAATCATCAACATTTTTAAGTAAAGTTGTTGAGATGTGAGACTGAATAGACCCTAACAATCACACTTATTGATGTGTCAGTTGTGAAACACTGAGCAGATGCCTCCCTTACATTCTCCGTAATGATGCCTAGATATTTTCAGGGAGATTTAAACTAAATCAGATGCTGCTGAGTGGATTCTTCCCAGTCCTAATGCCTGCATTACATTTTTATTTCTCAAACCTATTATTTCCTCTAATCTGGCAAGTGTAAGTTTTCTCTTATTTTTTTCCCATTCTTCAAGGTTATGACTATGATTGTAGGCATGAACTGCAGAATTAGAATCTTAGGGTTTGAATCTTAACAATGACTAAAAGACAAGGTTTTTGTCCTTAAGGAGTTTACAGCATCCTCACTGAACAAAGACAGGTCCTTCACTATGTACAACACAAAATTGAATGAAATACGTTTAGTGACATTGACTGAAAGGAGAGAAGATGATAAATATGAAGAGAATGACATACGAGTATAAGTTTAGAAAAAGGGTATTTTAGAAATAAAATAGTACTGGGTAGAAGAAAATTCCTTTTAAACACAGAGATCAATTTAATGAATGTTTGAGTTTCCCTTCTGTTATTACAATAAAATAAAGACAATTTTATGGCAACAAGCTATATTTTGGCTTACAGTTATGAAAGGAGAGAGTCCATTGAGGTGCAAAGACACAATTGGTAAAAAAAGGCACGGCTGTAGGATCAAGGAGATGGCTGATCACATTGCATCTGCACTCAGGAAGCAGAGAATGAGAATGTGAAACCAGGCTATGAAACCTCCAAGCCCACACACAGTGATATATATGCTCCAGTAAGTCTCCACCTCCTAATGGTTTCAGAGCCACCACCTGGGGACCAAGTGTCCAAACACATGAGCCTATTGAAGATAGTTCATTACAGCAAGAAAATAACGGACTTGTCTGTTCATGGAAGAGTTTAGAAGGATATGCACGTATGTTGAAGACTTGGGACCTGAGAGCTGTTCTATAAAGCACCTTGATGGAACATGATTCTGATCCTAGAAATTCTCATTGGCTTAGCTACTATGGCTCACTCCAAGGTTGCTTCTGTACTTGAGAGGAACTAGTAAAACACTTTTGATAAATTATTTATCTCACTTCAGGGTGCCACACAAATGATGTTTCTTTTTTTTTATTTAAAATCTTTTAATAGACTGAATGGCTACTTTTAAAAGTCATTTAACTGCGTCAAAGTAAGTACAAACAACAGTTAAACACTTACAATATTAGAACAAAGAGCTGTGCATAGTATCATACACTTGTATTCTTAGCGTTCAAGAGACAGAAGCAGGAGTGTTGCATCATCAAATCCAGCCTGCCATTCTGATCTACATAGAAAGTTTAGAGTTACATATCGAGACCCTGTAAAAATAAAAGGCAAAACAACCAAACAAACAAACAAAAGCTTCACAATGAAACAAGAGTAGAAATATGTATAGCACGGTAAAATAAGACATTTTGAGCCAGTTGGGATCTTTGTAATTTAATATCTGGTGGTTTTAAATGAACATTCTTCCTTAGTCATTTCTTTGTTTTGAAGAAATAATGTCTCAGGACATAAAACAACAGATTTTTCTAAACAATGAATAGATTTTGCTCTTTAGAGTACAAATGGTCTCTGTCAGTGTTTAGCTCTGCTTTGATAGGGTAAAAGGTTGTATTCCTGTCAGTAAGTGTGACAATCTTCCACTTAAGTTTTATTTATAAAGTTGGGTATTTGGCTAAATTTGGATGGTAGGCATAGTTTGCTAATACCATTTAAAATTATTGGAAATTGTTTTATTGTTTTAAAGAATATTGAAGAAATATAATAACATTATACTGTAATCATGTGATTAAGGAGGTTCAGCAAATGCCTACTTGGAGTCATTGATGAGAATTGACAGAAAAACCAGCCCTGACTAAGGTGATAAAAATTCTAACTCAGTGATATTTCTGCGTTCAACAGCAATGATTATTTTATATTTCTTCCACTGTTTACAGGGCAAAGAAAACAATCAATATAACTTAAATTAGAGGCAGGTGTAGTTCACTGAGATAGAGACCTCCCAGAAACATAGGTCCATAAAACTAGATCTCACAAGAAAAACGAAATAGGAGTAAGTAATTATGATAGAACCTTTCCCCCTATGGGTGACTTTATTCTTTCAGAAAAGCCTCATGAGGTATATGCTGACATCCCCATTGTGCAAATAAAAACAGAGAGACACAGGCAGCTGGCCACATGGCTTAAAAAAAAAATCTCAGAGCCTGATTTGAAATTCTGATTTCAGGAGCCATTTTCCCCAAACACAATCCTGTATAAGCCTTTATGTTTAAATTGCCTTCATCTTCAATATTTGACTTAGGGGATAGAAAAAAAGGATTTAAGTATAGATTCTCATATTATTGGTCACTTAATAAATGCTATTGCATGATACACATCATCTCATTTAATCTTTATATACAAATAATCTCATTTAATCTTTACAACCAGTGTTACCTAAAGTGATACAAATAGCAAAAGAATACGATCAACTGTGGAGGAAGATAGAAAAGCAACAGATTGAGCTTTCTGTCCTGTGACAGTGAAAGGAATATGAAATAATCACTACTGTTGACTACAGATGTATCCCCAAGTTGAAAGACTGCCATGTTTTTACATTGTAAGACAGTTACAATAGATTGATGTAAATTGAAAGCCATTTACAAGGGAAACATTGGTGACAGTATGAAACCAAGAGAAAATTGTGAATCTGAATGTTAGATTCACAAAATCACGCATATGAAATCATCAGAAATTTCTTGAAGTACTAAAACTTATAAATCAAGATATGTAACCCAGAGGAAGTCCAAAGACGGGCTGTGCAGAATGAACTTCCTTTGGAAATCACAAAAGTAAAGTATGCTAAGAAAAGCTGAATCTGTCAGGAATGTTGGTAATAGAGTAATGATACTGCTGGGGAACTGAGTTGAGTTCTGAAAACAGGAATTCTCAAAATGTGCACACATGTGAACTTCACACACACACACACACACACACACACACACACACACACACCCCCCAAAACAAAACAAAACAAGCAAAACACATAGTGCACTTAACAGAACCATGTGCTGTGTCATCTAAGAAAATGATTTGTGAAAAAAGGTTACTATATTTCATCAAATAGTGCCCTCTGGTTACATGTAAAAGAAGAAATAACCCAGATGTCAATCAACAGGAGATTAAAAAACAAGTTATGCCCATACAATGGAAAAAAGAGAATGAAACAGCCACACTTTTATCTGTATAACATCATCAATACAATACTTTACTATAATACTTGAGCATAGAAAAATCCTAGTATATTAAAAATATCCTATTTGACGTTATTTATTACAGATTCTGTAAGAGTAGTTAATGTTAATTTCCTTTTAATTTTCTTCAATTTTATATTTTTCAATGCACATCTCTCTCTCTCTCTCTCTCTCTCTCTCTCTCTCTCTCTCTGTGTGTGTGTGTGTGTGTGTGTGTACATATCAGAGTAAACGTGTGGAGGTCAGATGATAACTTGTAGAAGTCATTTCTTTCTTACTACGTTTGGAGTTCTAGGGATTGAACTAATCTCATCAGGCTTAGTGGCAAGAGCCCTTGCTCACTGAGACATTTCACTGGCCTTCTTCACTGAAAACAGAGCAGTAATGTCCTGGTGGAGGAGGATAGACTATAACAGACCACTCAAAAGAGGTGGGGGTTGGTGGTAATTGATTTGTGTGTAGGGTGGTGGTGGGGGTGTGCTTTGGAAGTGTATTTGTGAAACATTGCTGTAATATGTTCTTAAAACAAAATTTTGCACAGGCACCAGGAAGTTCTGTAGAATGGCAATAGTCAAGTTATGCTTCATGTGTTCCAAGAATGGTATGATAAAACTGTAAAGTTAGCACCATGTGCTATGTATTCAGAACACTGTCCACTAAAAACAAAACAAAACCCAGAAGCTAAACAGACAGAGTAGAAGTCATTTGTCCTTTGCTAAAGAGAGTGAAGGTACACATTTTTTCCATATCTTGTATTTGCTTTACCTCACTAGCTCCAAGGTAAAATGTATGTCATTTACTCCTAGCGTTCCTCCCCCAGAAGCAGAACGATAAGTTGTAGAATAGATACATTTTAATTATTTATTGAAAATGTAAACTGCTACGAGCAATGTAGCACCATAAATAAAAGTGGCTAATTTTGGAACCATTAATGTGTACTGATAATTTCAGTTCTCTGTCAACTCAAACTAGCAACACGGGAGTGTTTCATGGAATCTTCAGTCTCTCTGTCACAAATTCACCCCAAGGGAAGCTAGTCTTGATGGGGAATTTTGCCTGCCTTGGTGGGGAAGAACGCTTATAGGAGTAATTTCAAGATGAAAATTTAATGATGATTTCTGTGAAATATTTATAATGGAACTAAAAATAGAGTTTTCTTTAAGTTCATAAAATACAGTTCTTCATGATTCTTTCTTTCTCTCTGTAGGTGTGTGTGTGTGTGTGTGTGTGTCTTTGTGCACATTGACACCGGGTTCCATTATGTATCATAGACTAGCCTCAAACTCACTATCTGCCTACCACATTCTATACAATGTTCTGATTACAATCATCATCATGTTCCCCAATTCCTGGCTTTCTCTCTTTCTATAGTAATATTATTTTTTTTCTCTTCTCCAGATATGAAAACACCACTCTCTTCTATTCACCACTGCTTTTTACTGATCTTTGCCTGTGACATGTGCCTAGATCCAGAGATCTGCATTTTATTGGTGTATTGAGAATAAGAAATGGCTATAAATACTTCACCTACCTTTGCTACACTTTAAATTTATAATCTGTATAACTACACTTTATATCTACTAGCAAAGAAAATTTAAAAGTTCTCTGATTGACATGTTGATTCTGTTCTGATAATTATTGCTTAAAATCTCTGTGACTATATATTTTCCTCAGTTTTTTTAATAGAACATTTGCTTTGTGTGGAGTTGAGTTATTTATGACTCAGAGGGGTCAAGTGGGAAGTGATACATTGTTCATTGGCTGGATCATGAGCAGTCGAATTTAAAACATTTCTTAGGAAAGACAAAAATAAGATTGTTCAAATGATGAAATAATGACCTACATTAGAACTTTGCTGAGTTTTTAGTGACAGTTCAAGGGGGACTCAGCTCCATCTCCTCTGGGGGAGTTTTTATTTTATTAGCCTTATGATCTCTATTTCTTCAACCTAATACAAGCGTTTAGGAGAATTTTCTTTCATTTGTCTTTCCTTTTAACAATACCCCTTCTACATCAGACATTATCTGTGGCTATAAGTAAGCTTGAATAGTGACATGTTATTAATGATTATTAATTATAGTAACCTAATAAATATGGTACATGATTATTAAAGACTGATTTACCCATAATGGCAATTAGTCTTAATTATACCACTTGATAGTATCTACAGAAAAAATACTTTAAATGTTTAACTTTATTACTCAGTATACTCTATAGAAGGAATTCTTGATAGTTTTCTGCTCACGACCCATGAAACATTTATTTCCCATGATTGTTTTATGTGTTTCCAGACATATAAGTATATAGAATAGGTATAAAAATCAAACCTTTACCAACAGTAAGTTATAAAGAAATTTATTTTAAAACAATTCTATGCACACATAATTCTATCATTTGATAAAGACAGTGAGCTTGCTTTCTGAGATGTGTGTGTGTGTGTGTGTGTGTGTGTGTGTGTGTGTGTGTGTACTGGTTTTTTTGTTGTTGTGGCTTTGATAGAATATCATGGCCATGTAAAATTACAGAAGGAAGAGTTTATTTAAGCTTATGGACCCAGAAGCTGTAGTGTCAGTAACAGCAAGGAAGCATGGGAGCAAGAAGCAAGCATGACAGCAGACACAAGAGGCAAGACTATAAACACTCAAAGCCCATCCACCATGGTAAAATCACTCCAGACAGGCTCCACATTCCAAATGTTCTACAACAGTGATACCAACTGGGACCAAGTATTAATATACCTGAACTTCTGGAGAGCATTCCTATGAAAACCATCATGCCCCATTCCAAGGCTCCCACAGGTTCATGGCTGCCATGACCCATTACATACCTCTTATAGGTTCATGGCAATATCATAATTCAAAATGCACTTATTCCAACTTCAAAAGTCCCCATAATCTTTTAAAGTCTCAACACTTTTTAAATATCCAAAGTCTCTTCTAAGACTCAAGTGAATACCCTAATTGAGACCCCTGTAAAACCAAAAGGCAAATTACATACTTCCAACATATAATGGCACAGAATATATATTTTCTTTCTAAAGGGAGCGATTGGGTATAGTGAAGAAATATCCCACTAAAGCAATATGAGAACACGGCAGGGCAAATACTGTATCTTATAGCTTCTTGTCCAGTGTTGAAAGAATTTGATGGCCCAGCCCTTCCTGCTTTGCTGTCGATAACATACCAGCATATCATTCACTTGGGATGGTTTTATTCCCTCTATGCAACAATCCATCACAGACAGCACAGTTCTCTGGCATCTCCAATATCTTTTGGTCTTCACTGAATGCAGGCTTCACTTTTTCAGTTTCACATCTTGTATACATTCAAGATCAAGAAATGGGACCTTTCAATGCTTCTTTTGCTAAGATGTAGTTTATTGTACTTTCCGGTAGGAGTCTAATAGATTAATATCTAAAGAGCCCCAAATGCTGTAGGCTTGAGCCTATTATACATTATTGGCTTCTTTGTCTCCTGTATGTTCCAGCAAACAATTTGATTGTGTACTTTTAAACTACTAGGTAGGGACATGGCATCATGGTACACACTTCTAATCTCAGCTCTTGGAAGGCAGAAGCAGGCAGATATGTGTGAGTTCAGGGATAGCTTGGTCTACACAGTTAGTTATAGGATTGCCAAACAAACAAACAAACAAACAAACAAACAAAAAACAAAGACTCAAAACTGCTAAGCAATAATGACTGGGATGTAAAGGAAGGGGTAAATGAATGGGTTGTGGGACAGATGTGGTGGATTTGGACTTTGAACATCACTAGAGAACATTGACCTGACCCCCCCCAACACACACACACACACACACACACACACACACACACACACACACACACACAGAGAGAGAGAGAGAGAAAGAGAGAGAGAGAGAGAGAGAGAGAGAGAGAGAGAGAGAGAGAGAATATGACAAGACTACCTGATGATTTTTTTCTTTTTCTTTATTTTCAGGAATCCTCTTCCACTAACACAATATCCTATTCACACAGGAAATCCACTGTCACAAGCTGCTTGACATGAGGGAATCTCTGAAACTACAGAGGAAGATTCCATTACCCATTCTCTCTTGCATCCTTCATTCCTTTAAGGCCAGTAGCACATGGAGGTCACTGCCAAGTACCATTGCTAACTTGGGATACACCTTCAGCCCTTGGAATACATTAACAGTAGCTTTTGATTGCAGTTGCTTTATAGAAATAGGAAACACCTCACCTATTTCTCTTTCACACACTGTAGGGTTAACTGAGTAAGGTCTTGTCTTGAGGGCATGGTTCCCCTTGTCCCAATGCAGAGCAGGCCTCTTGTTAATGGTGCTAATATTCATGACTAACACAGCCCATCCTCCAGATATTAGCTTGGCTGTAACATTAAGCTTCCCCACTTCATTTTTTTCACAAGCCTGTACATTTTGTATTTATTTCTGTCCCATTTGTTTGGTTTTTCATTGTGGATCTGTGCACACATTGTCAATAACAATCCCCCCAGCAGATTAAAATTTATGGTATAATGATATTTCCTTGCCAAAGATAATATTCCATTACTTTGTAATTTAGCCTTATGTCAATTGTTAGGCTATGGGCAGAAAGAAGCCAGATTCTTTGTCAAAATATCAAAGAAATGACATCAAGTCTAGTTGCTGATGTTGTCCTACCCTTACAACTTGAAAAAAGGTCAGGTTCGGTACAGCAACAACCCATTCTCTGGTACCAACTTCTGTATTAGTTACTTTTCTATTATTGGGATAAAACACTAACCATGACCTAGAGGAATTATAGAAGGAAGTGTTCATTTTCATTTTGGCTTATGGTTCCAGAGGTTTAAGAGTTAATATTCTTTGCTCTGGGGGTATGGCTGCAAGTAGCAGGGGCAGGAAGCTAAGAGATCATAACTCAAAAGCAAAGCTGAAACAGAATGAACTAGAAGTGGGTTGAAACTGTAGAAACTCAAAGTCTTCTGCCCTGTGATATGTTTCCTACAACAAAGTTCCACATCCCAAATGTTCCAACCTCCCCAACAGTACCTTCTTCTGGGAACCAAGCAATCAAATATCTGATCCTGTGGGGGATAATCTCTTTCAAACTCCAACAGTATGCCTGCTCCTATGTAATTCAAGAATCCAGATGCTTCAGAATGATGAATCCAATGACAAGAGTCCATGTCTAAGGCTGAAGGTCTGGAAACCCCTTATAAATTTGCTATCTGGGCCCACATTGATACTGGCATCTAACACCCAATGGCATGTGTGCTGGCTAGTTTTACATCAACTTGACAGTAGCTAAAGTCATCTGAGAGGAAGGAACCTTAATTAAGAAAATGTCTCCATTAACAGAAACGGAGGAGGAGTGGATCGGGGGTAGGAGAGTGGAGATGTGGAGGATGGACTGTGAGGAGAAGAGGGAGGGAAATTGTGTTTGGGATGTAAATAATAATAATAATAATAATAATAATAATAATAATAATAATAATAGTAATAAATCATTTGAAATATAAAAATGTCTCCATAAGATGTTGGGACACTTTCTTAATTAGTGGTTGATGGGAAGGGATCAGCCCATTTTGGGTGGTGTCATCCCTGGGTTGGTGGTCCTGGCTTCTATAATAAAGGAAACTGAGCAAGCTTTGTGGTGTATGCCAGTAATCAGTACTTCTATGTGGCCTCTGTATCAGGCTCCGGCCAACAGGTTCCTGCCATCTTGGGTTCCTGTCCTGACTTCCTTTGATGGTGAACTGTGATGTGGAAACATAAGCCAATTAAACTCTTTCTTCAACAAGCTGCTTTAGTTATCATGTTTCATCATAACACTAGTAACCCTGACTAAGACAGCATGGTAGCCGCAATAACTATACTTCCTCAGGAAGAATGCAGGTTGGTGCCGAAGGCTGGCTTTCTCTTCTACTCTTGTTCTGACCAGTCCAAGTCTATCAGATGGTGATGCCACATTTAGGGCAGCCTTTTCCTCTCATTTGATTTCACGTGTTAGTCTTCTCAGGAGACACACTCACAGAGCTACTCAGAATCATGATTTAATGATCCTGTTGGCATGACAATCTAGTTAAGATGTCATTCACAATAGCCATTTTCAGATATTTTTAGTAAATTTGGATGCTAATTGACAGTAGCCCAGGCAGTTTGATAAAATGAATATGAACAACATAGAACCTAAAAGTCATGTAGCTCTTAAATGGTTCTAATCCCAGGTCATTTTAATTCCAATGACATTGTTCTTGACCACTGCACTGCTATGAATATGTGTAACTCTTTTTGCTCCCAGCTCCCAACCTTTGTGTGTGTGTGTGTGTGTGTGTGTGTGTGTGTGTGTGTGTGTTGTGTTTTTTTCTTCCTTGTTTCTGTTTTTGTTTTGGAGGCAGAAAGCAAGGTTTCATATCAGATAGGCTGATCTCAGACTTCCTTTGATGTTCAGGATGATCTTGCCCTCTTGATCTTTCTGTCAACATCTCCCAAGAGCTGAGACTAGCTATATGTAGTTCTAAATTATGTACTTCTAAATCTTAATTTAGCAACTGCATGTAGAGTAATATGCAATCCTGTTTAATCTTTTAGGGAACTGGGGTTGTAAAGTTGACAGATAAATTTTGTCTCTTAATTTATATCGTGCCACAACTACACGAACAATCCAATCAATCATCTCTAATCACGTCATGCTTATAAAAAGCTATTCAATTTTATCTTTTTCAAAATATAGATTTGCATTACAAAGATAGCAATAACTAATATAATATAATGAATTCAATGATCTGAAATATGAATTGATAACTTCATTATTTTTTCTTTCAACATTTAAGAAAATTATATATAAATATTATATAAAAATACACTAACTTTTTCCTGATGAGGTCAAAACTAAATATGAGAGTAATAATAAGTGTGTATCTTCTAGTTTCATTGTATTTTTGTATATTATCTATGTTCCTGGTTTTTTACTAATACAAATGTCACTTTCAATTGAGCAAAAACATACTCATAGTACCCAGACAAGTTGATGATTTCATAAAAATGACAACATAATGATGTCTAATGATATTCTGCTATACTCATGGATGATGCTTACCCTAATTGTCATTAGCGAGGCTTCATCCAGTAACTGATGGAAATAGATAGAGAGACTCACAGTCAAACATTAGGCCATACTTAGGGAATCCTGCCGAAGAAGGGGAAGAAGGGGATGAAGGATTGTAGAAGCCAGAGGGGTCAAGGACACCACAAGAAAACCCACAGAATCAACTAACCTGGTCAAATAGGAGCTCATAGAGATTGAACTGACAACCAAGGACCCTGCATTGGGACCAACCTAGGCCCTCTACATATATGCGGTAGTTGTATATCTTGGTCTACTTGTGAGAGTAACAGTGGGAACAGGGGCTGCCTCTAATGCTTTTGCTGGCTTTTGGGTCCCTATTCCTCATTTTGGGTTTCTTTGCCCAGCCTTAATACAAGGAGAAGTTCTTATTTCCCCTGCAACTTGATATGCCATGTTTTGTTGATGTCCATGGGAGGCCTGTTCTTTTCTGAATGGAAATGTAGCAGGAGTGTATTGGGTAGGGGGCAGAGGAAGATGCACAGATTGACTGGAAGGAGAGTGGGGAGGGGAAACTTTGGTCAAGATGTAAAATAAAAAAAATCACTGAAAATATAAAGTTCAATATAAGTTGTGAAAAAAAATCAGAAAAAAAGTCTGCATTTGCTGGCATTTTTCATTGCAGATATCTTGGAATCAAGTGAAAAGTATCTAAGGTCCTGTGTCTCATAATTTTAATATGTAAACTAGAGTTCGTACTTAATGTGATCATTTTGAAGAATTACTCTTGGGACTTCTGTCTGTGTCATGCTACTCTTTGTAGCCATGTAACTATAATCTAAATCTGGTTATTGCTAGTTCAAGAGGGGGCAAAAGATCTCTTGTATTGTTCTTTGTTTCGTAAGGAATATGTTGTTCAGCACAAATGAAAAATATCATCAGCATCTTGTCCATACCATTGGCAACTGAATATATTTAAAAATGTGTGTATATGAACTGTTTAATTAGATATGAGAGGTGCTCATGGAGCTGTCATCAGTTGAATTGATAACACCAAACTTGTAAATTACATTTTATATGTGTTAAAGCTGAGATATCTGTGTTCTGTGAAAAGAAATCATTTTATTAAAAATAACAGAGGGTACGCAATTAAGCAGAGGGTTTGTGACTGTTTGGGGCTAGAGGTTTGCCCAGGAATGGGTTATCACTCATGTCCTCCCTCTAGTTACCTGTTGTAGGTGCCTCGCTGACTTCCCAGGTTACTGCTGGAATAGCATACATACAAGCCAAACTCATAATTGTTGTTTCAAAACTTGATAAAGTAATGTTTAGTCTCTTTGAATATTTGAAGATGTATTTCAGTAGATCTGTCTCTTTTCATCCATCTTGAAAGCACACATCCAATTCTGTAAATTGTTTTGGGTTTCTATTTTAATAGAATGGAGATGAGTGAGACTTATTTTTTTTCCTTTTCTGACATGCTTGAGAGAGAAAACATAGCTTCCCCATCATCCCCTAAATGGAACAACCTCACTCTTGCTCGATGAGTTTGGAAAAATAAAAACACAAATCAAAAGCCCTAACAGCACATCTGTTCTTATTTACAGGAATTATACGATGCAGACTGCAGCTCGGAATCAGAGGTAAGCATTACATTTAATCTGTCATGCCTCCAGGTTTTTATGGAGTTCAAACGTTTTAAAAGGTTTGGCTTGACAAAACTCCCTCATTACGTTTCTTGAGGTAGCACTGTCATCTCCGTCCAGTATCTCACTAATAACATTTCCAGTTCAGTGGGAGCAGACATTGTTCATTGCATTTTATTTGATCTCAGCCTATTTAATACTAGAAGATGCTGTGTGCACACCATTCCTTTAGGATTTGAAACCACTGGGTTAAAGGTACATCCAATTATGTTATATCTTTAAGCAACTTGAAAGTGTGGTTTTATATATAGAAATTTACTACTGAACTATGGTGGAATAAAGTTAAGGTTGTGAACACACTGACAAAAGTGAAGGAATCCAAAGTTAAGGATGACATTTTGTCTTTCCTTTGTGCTGCTGTGGAAATGAATGGAGTAGAAGAAACTGAAAAAACACGGGGCTTTTTACTATTATAAATACTTTTTAACTGTATAACATGCAAGACAGGAATATTTTTAAATTTAAATGTAATGTAAGCATGGTTGGTACACCATATTGTGCTGTGGGGTCAGAGGAAAACCTTTTGGAGTTGGTTCTTTCCTTCTATCATGTGAGTCTCCGGGATTGAACTCAGGTTCTCAGGCTTATTAGCAGGTTCTTTACCCACTGAGATATTTCACTAGCCCTAATCAAGAGTTTATAACACATATTCCTGAATCTATTTGGTTTCTGTTAAACCAAAAATTGGTTATAGGAAATAAATGAAAAAGGTGATATTGTTCAGTTTTCCCCAAAAGGCTATAATAGGGAATTTAAAAAGAATAATATTCTTTCCTCTTGTAAAATCATTAAGAAATGTAGCTGCCAAGGGTTACTGAACTCAGATATTCAGACAACAAGGTTGGTATTTTCTATGATTTGCAGTAGCGCAACTGGTCAATAAGTACTTATGATGTGTAGCTGAAAGTTTTGTCTGGTCCTGCCTGGCCCCGCAGTCCCATAGCCACTTATAAAACAATCACTAAGAGGCTTAATATTATTTACAAACTTAGGCCATGGCCTATGGCTCATGCTTCTTACTAGCAACTCTTATATCTTAAATTAACCCATTTCTATTCATCTATATGTTGCCACGTGGACATGGTTTACCAGTATTTTCACATCTTGCTTCTCCTTCCCGCGGCTTGCCTTCTCCTTTCTTCTCCCTCTATCTTTCTTGGATTTTCCTGCCTGGCTCCATTCTGCCCTGCCATAGGCCAATGCAGCTTTATTTATCAACCAATCAGAGCAACACATATTCACAGCATACAGAAAGATATCCCACAGCAGTGATGTATTAGTATTCTGAGACACACACATCCAACTGTACAGAATGAGGGAAAGGAGATCAAAGACCAGCAGTACACATTTGCTTGATGAGTTAGAGGGTCAGTGGCAGTTTTGGGAAATTTGTGATTCATTGTTCCTAGTCATCAAGGCACCATCTCTGTAGGAGGGAGACATATAGACTTCAATTGGCTGCAAGGAAGACTGAAAAGAAAGGATGGGAGGAAATGATGCTTGGACTTGATGAGTTAATTCTGTCTCTCTTTCCTGGGTAATTATAAGCCCTATTAAAATACATGGAAGTTATACGCGTACCACCAACCACATGACATTCAAAATTCCTAAATTGTAGTATATAGCTGCATTCTGCTTTGAATATAGAATTAGAAATATTTCATATCAAGTATAGAATGGCAAATTGTTATATAGAATCACCATCTACCAAACTAAGTTGTAGCTAGAGTTTTCCTGCCTGGCCCACAATCAGGACAAATCTCTGTCACCTGACAGTCCCACAGCCGCTCAGACCCAACCAAGTAAACACAGAGACTTATATTGCTTACAAACTGTATGGCTGTGGCAGGCTTCTTGCTAACTGTCCTTATATCTTAAATTAATC